>ML785218.1:112793-156771 GCA_009831015.1 Picea engelmannii | reverse complement strand
AAAAAAATAAAAGAGCCATTATTCTTTTTTTTTTTTTTTGCAAATTCAAAATGCAGGCAAAAGAAATTACCAGATCCCATAATATTCGCCTATCTATTCATTTTAATGGGAGATGTCCTCGAGCGTTCCTCTTATTAAAGGCAATCTTTTCGAACCAGTCTGGTCAGTTGTGACTTTTGAAAGCATAATTAATGTCTATTGGGAAGGGCAGAATGTAGCAATGTAACAAAAGATCCAACTTCGGATACAACACCCCGACATTGCAAACCTTAGGAAAAAAAGAGCAAGCAACAAATAACAACCTAGTTAAGAAGCACCAAAAGGCCCAACTGTATCCACAGGACCCGAACCCTCCAAATTCAAATCAAACAACAATAAAAAGCATCCAGTGAACAAAGAAGCAAGCAACAACCAACCCACCAGGAATGATGTAGTTCCAATCGTGGTTGTAGAACCCCAAATGTGAAAACTGCAACAAGATGAACAGATGCAATTTACATCGACTACAAAGTTTTCTATGTTATTTTATCTTAATAATATCTTATGGGCAGTCAACTACAAAACAATGTAACAACAAATCCAATTGCGGATGCAACACCCCAACATTGCAAACCTTACAGAAAGAAGAGAAAGAAGCAAACAAGAAACCAGTTAAGAACCACCAAAAGGCCCAATTGTAGCCGTAGGACCCGAACCCTACAAAATTGAATCAAACAACAATAAACAACATCCAACGAACAAAGAAGAAACCAACAACCAGTTCACCAGGAATGACGCAGTTCTAATCACAGTTGCAAGTTGTAGAACCCCAAATGTGCAAACTACAACAAGACGAACAAGAAAACAAGAACAACAACAATAGGAAAATAAGAAATCGGTGGAGATGCAAGAAGCAAGCATGGACCAGTGAAGAAACAATGTCGTTGAAGCACAATATTTCCCAAATTGACTGTAGAGAACACTGCATATAAAATAAAAAAACGAAATAAAATGTATTGTAACAGGACTGCTAAGTAAGCATTCAATGCTGCCAAGCCTGTTAGGTAAACATTTAAGTCTGTCAGAAATGCTCTGTAAACATTTAAGAAAAAATTCAATGTGGCAAGTTTCTAACGTACCAAAATAAATTTACTATAATTTATGTAACAATAGTTCGAACAGTAGAGAATGTATTCAAAGGACAAGCTTTGGATATGCTAGCATATCAAACATTGGCATAAATTTAGCTAGCAGAAAATGTTAAGCCAAACATTCAAACTAATGCTAGCATTAATCCACCTTCCAACAATGCATAAGAAAATATATGATTCAAAAATACAAAATATGATCAAATACTTTGGATATGCCAACATATATAGCATTGGGAATAGCGAAGCCGACAATAAGACCTCCAATCCATAGTCCAATCAGATCATGACATATATGGTACTTTTTATTATATAAAAATTGAATATTTTAGTTCCCTAGTTCCAACAATAGGTAATATGGAAATATTTGTGGTCAAAGGACAAAGTAATACGAGGTCAACGAATTATTGATTGCTATAGTCCCTTTATGCCTACGACAAAGACTAATAAGTATCAAAGAAACTATGAAATTATTACCTTGTAAATAAACCTACCAATACTAGGGACTTTCTGAAGTTGAAAGAATGAAGCTAAAGATAATGAAAATGATGCCTCTATAATCTAGTCCAGTGAGTATGTTGCACCAATTCCAATATTTGAAACTCTCTTTTATTACTAGAATTATTTTTGTTATTATAGGAAATGACTATAATTTTTCTATCGAACTACATGGAGTCCTTTTAGTGATGAAATTGATAGTGTTCTTCTGATGTAGAGAAGTGTTTCCACTAAAGAGTGGGAAAAACTTGATGTTTCTAACAAAACTGAAGCTTAACACAACCATTAATCACTGAAAAAATGACTAATTTATTCCAACTGATCTTTGATCATTCTATAGGAAATTAGTACAAAAGTGAACTCTTCCAGCCAATCTCTTGGTTTTCAGGTAGAGCTCACGTTCAGATGCGCTAGGAAGCCTGGTTTTTACATTCTGAACATTATTTTTCTCTTTATTATTTTGTTATTATTATTTTTTGTTATTATTTTTTTTAAGAACATTAAATTCAGGATGGAGGAGGAGTAGAGGAGTTATACTCCTTACTCACAATTTCAATTTCATATTGTTGAAGTAGACTGGAAACAAATTCATCTCTAGACATTGACTTATGGTATAATTTTAGTCTATGGTCGTTGACCACAAACGAGATTCTTGAACCATCAATGGTTTTGATCTTTACAAATCCATTTCCAAATATTGTGTCGATTTCAAAAGGGTCGAGCCAGTAGGTGGTGAATTTTCCTTTGAAATTTTTGAACTTTGAATTGAACAATAAACCCCAATCACCTACTTTAAACTGCTTCTTTTTTATTAACTTGTTGTGTCATTTTACTTGTTTCTCCTGTGTAACAATGGTTTTCTGAAATGCATCTTGGCGAATTTCTTCTGACTCATTTGATTGTAAAATTCGTTGTTGTTGAGCTTCTAACAAATTTAGTCCTAATTTTGATGTAGTTTGAAAGTTTTCACCTGAAACTCAATGGGGAGAAGCTTGTGCTTCCCATATACTAGTTCATAAGGGGTGTGACTAGTAACATTCTTCCATGTAATTCTGTATGCCCAAAATGCTTCCAGAAGTTTGTTCTCTCAATCTGCCCGATGGAGCTTAACTACTTTTTTCAAGATCCCCTCTAAAATCTTATTTATAGATTCCACTTGGTATTTGGCTTGTGGATGATATGGTGTGGATTTCTTGTTTCTGATTTTATATTCCTACACAATAGATTGAACCAACTTCGAGGTGAATTGTGCCCCTTGGTTAGAAACAATATCCATGGGCACACCAAATCTAACAAAAATATTTTCAAATAAGAAATTTACTTTCAGAATTTTTCAGATAATCCACAGTATTGGTGATTGTTTGTTGACGTTTCGGATCTAGATTGGGATCCATATTCAGGACGTAAATCCAAGGATGAAAGTAGAAAGGAGAAGCAATAAATATCATCTTGTTTGGAGGGAGAAATCTTAGAAGTCAACTTAAACCCTGATCTAGATCCGAAACGTCGACAAACAATCACCAATACTGTGGATTATCTGAAAAATTCTGAAAACAATCACCACATAAATCTTTACAGTAAAAAATAAAATAAAAATATTATTGAATTCTTAGTGGCATATGTTAAAGCTTTCGCCTCAACCCATTTGGTAACATAATCTGTACAAACAAGAATATACCTTTTATTTTTCTATGATAGATTAATAGGCCATACAAAATCCAAATCCCAGTTCTCGAATGGTTCCACGAGGACCTGTAGTCGAAGTGGCATCTCATCGACTGCAACAAGACGACCCATCCTTTGGAAATTGTCACATCTCCTAATGTTTTCTTTGGCATATCTAAAAATAGAAGGCCAATAATACCCCAACTGAAGTATTTTATGGACTGTCCTTTTGTCTGAAAAAATCCTATCGCAAGGCTCATCATGACAAGCCTTAAAAATGTAAAACATTTTGTCCTCTCTAACACATTGGCGAATAATAAAATCGCCTCCTGTGTAGAAGAGATCTCCTCTAATCCAACAAAATTTAGCACTATATTTGATAACCTTTTGTTTTTCTTTTGCTAAAAGGTGTGGTGGAAAATTTCCTGTAGACAATTAATTTGCAACATCAACAAACCATGGATTCTTAACAGAAAATGCAAGTAAAAATTCATAAGGAAAAGTGTCAACTATAGGAAAGGTCTCACCATGGTTGTTGATTTAGGAAAGGAAATATACCACCATATTTTCCCTTACTAGCCTGTCTAACACAATGAAATTAAATTATTGCAAGATGAGAAGCCATATTGTTATCTTTCCATTGGTTATTGGTTTATACATTAGGTACATGATGGAAGAATGGTCCAAGTGTACAAAAATCTCATATCCTGTAATATAATGTCAAAATTTATTTATTGCATAAATGACCGCCAAAAAATCATTTTCTATAACGATACAATTCAACTTAACAGGGGTTAAATTTTTGTTGATAAAATAAATTGCATAAAGATGTTAATTTTCTTTATGTCCCAGAACCACTCCTATTGTTGTCTCAGAGGCATTTGTAGATATGTGAAAAGGCAATGTCCAATTGGGTCCTCTCAATATTGGAGTTGTAGAAATTTTTTATTTTAATGCATTAAAGGCAATTTAGTAGTTAGTGTCCCAGTAAAATTCAACATCTTTTGTTCATAATTTGAATAAAGGAGATGCAATTTTAGTGAAATTTTCGATAAACCATCTATAGTACACTGCATGACCAAGGAAACTCCTCACATCCTTATGAGTGGATGGAGTGGGTAAATTGATAATGACATAAATCTTTGTTGGATCTACCTTGATACATGTAGCTGAAACATGATGACCAAGAAAAATACCTTCAATATACATCAAAAAACATTTCTCATTGTTTAAGGCAAGGCTCATTTCTTGACATCTATTTAATACTATTTCCAGGTTCTCTAAGGCTTCCATAAAAGTATCTCCATAAATTGAAAACTCATCCATATGCACTTCTACACAGTCATCTATTAAATCAACAAAAATGGCCAAGACTTCCCTTTGGAAGGTAGTTGGTGAATTACAAATTCCAAAGGGAAATACCTTGTAGGAGTAAGTTCCCCAAGGACAAGTAAATGTTGGTTTGTCTTGGTCTTTAGGTGCTATATTTATTTGGTTATGGCCATTGAAACCATCGAGGAAATAAAAATATGTATTTCCATCCAATGTGTCCAATACTTGGTCAATGAAAGGTAGAGGGAAGTGATCTTTTAATGTGGCTTTATTGAGTTCTTGATATTCTACACATACCCACCATTTTCCATTTTTTTGGGGAAATATAACCAAGGGTGAAAACCATTGGATGTCTGAGATAGGGTAGATGAAACCTATGTATAATAGTTTTTGTATCTCCCCTTTTATGATATATTTTAAGGTTGGGTTCATTTGTCTTTGCAGTTGTCGAACTGGTTTGACATTTTCCTGTATATATATGTGATGGGTGCAAGTATATGGATGAATACCCTGCATATCATTGTATTCCCAAGTAAAATCTTTAGAAAATTTATGCAAAATAGAAATTAATTGTTTCTGCTATGATTCATCAAGATTGGCATTAATATTTAATCTTTTCCGGGAAGGATTTCAACAACTTTATTATAGGAATTTTCCACAGAATTGACAGGAAACACAGTCTTAAATAAATATGTTAGGCTTTATGTTGTACATGTCTCCTAAAAAATCTTCCCAACAAAATAATTAGAAGAAAAATGTTTGGATTATGAAGATTGTGAATATGATGTAGATGTTGATGGTTCATAGTTTATTGTTAACCCCCTAAAATACAAAGAAAAATTAGGATGTGATATAAAGTGATTGAATTGATTTTATTTTGTATTTTCCTTAATATTTAGGGCTTGTGCAATGGTTAAACTGGTTGGATGATTTCATCTTCTATATCTGTGTCTTCTACCCATTTTGTTTTGTCTAATTCAATCACTAATTTAGGTGGGAGGTACAATGTAATGTGTTTTATTTCATCTCCATTTGTAATTCTCATATATATTGATCGACAATTTATGTATGCATCAATAGTTTCCAACCATGGTCTACCTAGAATTAGAGGATGTCCACCCAAATTGGATTTGGGTTGAAGAATCATAAAGTATATTAGGTATTTCCATGAATCTAGTGAAACTATGCCATCTTCAACTATACCTTCTGGTTTTATTTTTTATCGATCTATTAATTCTAGAATCGTAGGGGTTGGTGTGATATTTTTGATTTTTAAATTTTGCATGGTCTCTAAAGTGTTGATGATTACAACTACGCGAGACATCCTCTAGGACACAGACTGAATGAGTTGGCGTATGAGAGATCCTATGAGTTGGGTGTGCCCATGAGATGGGTGTGTGGTTCCTCTCTGAGATGGAGATGGAATGTTGTGTGCCCCTGTGTGGGGAAGATTCCCATGAGATGGGTGTGTCGTTTCTCTCTAAGACAAATATGGAACATTGTGTGCCCCTATGTGGGGAAGATGCCCAAGATATGGGTGTGTTGTTTGAGATGAAACAATGTGTACCCCTGTGAGGGGTGAAGGTGCCCATGTGATGGGTTTATTGTTCTCCTCTATGTAGAGAGTTGAGATGATGTGTACTCTATATGATTCTCCTGTGAGACTCAGTGAGAGAGAGATCTGTTGAGTAGGAATCCCGTGTGGTTGAGCAAAGGTGGACGTGATCCTAGTGGTAGAGCACTAGTGAGTATGTGTCCAGATGATTATTTTGTGAGAATCAATGAGATAGATATCTGTTGAATTGAACGTCCATGTGGTTGAGCACAGGTGGACGTGCTCCTAGTGGTTGAGCACTAGTGGGTGTGTGTGATCCCTTGCTATATTGTCTAAGAGTTATATTTACCTGTAACCCTAATTGTGATGTAAAGGGTACAGGTTGGCCCCACCATAAAGTGAAAGATAATTAATGTAAAAGACAATTAATATGGTAATTATTAGTTATATTATGAGTTATTGAGGTCGGACCTATTGTGCCAATAAACACCACTTTTGATGTGTCTAGTCAAGTATAAATAAAGGTAATTTCCCCATTGAGGAAACATAACACACATATGATTTTGGAAATTTCAGCAAGTACTTATTCTAGGGCTGAAGTGCGCACCTCTCTTGGGCGCTAGCCTTCTTGGTTTTGTGAGCACCCTTTTGTGTGCCAGGTTTATGGTGTGGGAGGTATTTCTCTTGAATAATATAGAAAAGGATTGGTTGGGTTTTCTTCCATTTTTTAGAAAGGTTTCCCAGGATACTTCTTATTTACTTGTGCATGGTATTTCTACTTATGATCTTGGTTACTGCAACAAATTGTTTATGTTGTAGTTGCAATTGTCTATGGTTCAAGTAAAATGATTAAATTGAAACAAACTTCATGCTTGAGCCTAGCCTAGTGAAAAATCAACATGTTATCAAAGATTAGGTCTTGAAGAACCCATTGCACAAGAATTCAAAGCAAGTCTCCCTCCTCTTCTGCAGTTTTGTACGACCCTCCACGGTTTGATGCAATTTCGTACGACCCTCCTTTTCTAAGGTGTTTCAACACCTTAAACTTGCACGCTAGGGATAAAATTTGTACATGAGTGTACGAACTCCTTTAGAGCACCTCCAACAAGATTCATATTGCATTTTTGAGCATTTAGGATTGTTGGCCCTAGGGTTTTGCAATTTTCTACAGAAATTTCAGAATTAGAGTTTCTACAACTCATTGAAGGAATTTTTCAGTTCACCAGTGTTATTCTGAATTCCAAGGATTATTGTTGGCAGTCATAAACCAAACAAAACCTAATCTTTCTAGCCTAGTCTAGTCATTAGGTTTTCTAGCCTAGTTGGCAAGGGTTTGTGAAGAATCTGAAAATATGAAGAACATAACCTTGGTGGAAGATAGGTTTGATGGATCAAGCAACTTCAGCCCTTAGAAGTCAATACTTCAAATCACTCTTGAATAAGAAGATCTATTGTGGACAATACAAATGCCTTTACTAGAGACAACTACTGATGAAGAGAATGAAGAAAAGAAGGAAGAAGATGTCAAGGAAAGGAAGATAATGATCTACTCAGTAAGAGATCATCTCCTGCCTTTTATTTCCAACTTGAAGACAACTTATGAAATGTATGAAGCATTAAATAATATGTTTGAGAGTGAAAACACCTAAATAGCTCTTACATTGAAAGGCTAGCTTCAAAATATCAAGATGAAAAAAGGTGACATCATTGTTTCCTTCTTTATGAAGATGTCAGATATCAGAGATCAACTAGGTGCCATTTGAAAAATAATATCTAATAGAGAACTTGTTTTGACCACTCTCCATAATATTCCAAAACATTGGGAACCATTTCTTCAAAGTATCATGGGAAGAGAAAAACTACCTACTTTTGATCATCTGTGGACAGACTGTACCCAAGAAGAAATCAGACTTAGAGCTAGAGGAGTGGAAGACTCCTCTCTTGATGAAAATCATGATCTTGAACTTCATACAAAGAAAGGAGGAAGATTTAAAAGAAACTTTAGGAAAAAATTCAAAATATGAGAGGACTTCATCAGCTTCAGTACATGATTAGAGAAGAGACATGTCAAAGATCCAATGCTTCATATGTGACAAGTATGGACACTATGTGAGAAATTGTCTTACCAGAAATAAAGGAAGACAATATGCTTACACCACTAACATTGATCCATACCCACCTCAAAAGGATGAAGACAATACATATGAGCATTACTTCCTCTTAACCAAATGCAAGATTGAGAATGACTGTAGACTAAGGTAATTTTTTTTATTTAATCATTAACCTGTAGTTGATTTCATTTTTTATAAGTGAAGGGTATTATCCCTAGTGTGGCAACCCTCGTGACTTGGAACATTATCCCTAGTATGAGAGTCCAACCTTTATTGATTGATTATTATCCTAGTACGGAGGCCATAAAAATACTATAGAGTCAATAAAAGACCTGAGAAGACATGAGATATCTCCAGGTTAGCAAACATGAAAAGGAAGATATCTATCCTTTAGAATTTAGAGGAAGTCAAACTATTTTAGAAGAAGGAAGAGGCATTACCTTCTCCCCTTTAGCATTTTAGAGGGATCCAACCATTATTCTAGTTTCTCTAGTTGATTTCCCCATAGATATTATAGTAGGCCATAAAAGGCCTTCCCAAGCTCAACAAACTCTGCAAAAAGAAGAGAGACATGCATCCCCTCAAAGCACATTTTGAGAGAGAAAGAGACCAAATATTTTTCGAGCTATTCTTCAGCCATGAGCCACATTATTGATACAGAGTCTTCTTGTCATGGAGAAACGACATGTCAACAGGTATGAAAATATTCCATGAAAAAAGAGTATTAGTCCATTTTGAAGAATGATGTATGGGATACCATTCCAAGACCAAAAGAGAAGTCCATATTGACTTCCAAGTGGATCTATAAGATCAAGCATGCGACTGATGGAAGTGTTGAGAAATGAAAAGAGATATTTGTAGCCAGAGGATTCTCACAAGTAGAGGGAGCTAACTATGATGAGACATTTGATCCAATAGCTAATACAATTCCATCCATACTATCATCCATGATTTGGAAACTACATCAAATGTATGTAAAGACAACCTTTCTCAATGGTGATATTGAGGAAGAAGTTTACATCGAGAAATCAGAGGGATTCATGATACACGACGATAAAACTCATGTGTACAGGTTGAAGAAATCCCTGCATGAACTAAAGCAGGCACCTCATGCTTTGTTCGAGAAGATGGATGGATTCTTGATGATTTTGGGTTTGAGCAAGAGTGTTGCTGATCCAAACCTATTTTATCATATTGTAGTGACAAGTGCCTAATATTGGTAATACATGTGGATGATTTATTCCTTACCAGTTCAGAAATACTTATTTTTTAATGCAAACAAGCATTGGCTTTTGATTTCGAGATGAAGGATATGGGTATGATGCACTACTTCTTGGGACTAGAAGTATGGTAGAGAACTGATGAAATTTTCCTGAGTCAAGGAAAATATACAATGGAGATATTGAAGAAGTTCGGTATGACATAATGAAAATCCATGCCTACACCAATGGTGATGGATTTGAAGAAAATGAATGGTGTTGATTCAAGTAAGAATGATACACACTTGTACCGACAATTGATTGGATCACTAATGTATTTGGTTAAGACCAGACCTGATATATGCTATGCAGTAAATGTACTTAGTTAGTTCATGAGTTAGCCGAGACATACTCACTGGATAGCAGGGAAGCATGTATTGAGATATCTACCAGGCAAAGTTGGATATGGCCTGAGATATGCCTCAAGTGTAGACTTGAGATTGTAGGGATATGACGATGCAGATTGGGCAGGGAGCATAGTGGAACGGAAGAGCACATCCAGCTGTTGTTTTACCTTGGGGTCTGCCATGGTTCCCTAGTACAACAAGAAACAAAGCTCTGTGGCCTTGAGTACTGCAGAAGAAAATTATATAGCATTGAGTGTGGCATTCCACGAAGCAGTGTGGCTTCACAAGCTCCTGACATATTTATTTGATCATGAGATGGATCCTACCATTATTCGTTGTGATAACCAAAGTCATGTGAAGATCTATGAGAACCCTATGTTTCACGATAAATAGAAAGACATTGAGATAAAATAGCATTACATCAGAGACATGTTGAGGGAAGCAGTACATGTGTAGTACCTTCCTACACATGAAAATATTGTGGATATCTTCACCAAACCGCTTGCCAAGATGAAGTTTAAGTACTTCCATGAGAGACTTATCCTAGTGGAGAATGCCTCCCTAGCTGAGAGGGAGTGTTGATGATTACATTTGTGTGAGACATCCTCCAAGACACAGACTTTGTGAGTCAGCCTATGAGAGATCCCATGAGTTGGGTGTGCCCATGAGATGAGTGTGTGGTTCCTCTCTGAGATGGATATGGAATGTTGTGTGCCCCTATGTGGGGAAGATTCCCATGAGATGGGTGTGTCATTTCTCTCTGAGATAGAGATGGAACTTTGTGTTCCCCTGTGTGGGGAAGATCCCCAAAATATGGGTGTGTTGTTTGAGATGAAATGACGTGTACCCCTATGAGGGGTGAGGGTGCCCATGTGATAGGTTTATTTTTCTCCTCTGTGTAGAGAGTTGAGATGATGTGGTACTCCAGATGATTCTTCTATGAGAATCAGTGAGAGAGAGATATGTTGAGTAGGAATTCCATGTGGTTGAGCACAGGTGGACATGATCCTAGTCATTGAGCATTAGTGAGTGTGTGTCTAGACGATTCTCCTGTGAGACATAGTGAGATAGAGATATGTTGAATTGGACGTCCTTGTGGTTGAGCATAGGTGGACATGCACCTAGTGTCTAAGCACTAGTGGGTGTGTGATATCCCTTTCTATATTTCCTAAGAGTTATAATAATAATAATAATAATCTATTTTTAAGGTCACGGCCAAGCCAGCACACCAAATTGGTGTATGAGACCCCCTTGTTTGTGGGACAAGGGACCCCCCTCCACCCAACGATTTGACTGGTAAAGTCTACGAAGGTATACATACCTTACCCCCCTCTGGATATGAACCTGTGACCTCTTAAGAGCAAACACATGTTCTTAACCATTAGGCCCACTCAGGCTATATTTACATGCAACCCTAATTGTGATGTAAAGGGTATAGGTTGGCCCCACCATTAAGTGAAAGATAATTAATGTAAAATATAATTAATATGGTAATTATTAAATATATTATGAGTTATTGAGGTTGGACCTGTTGTGCTAATAGACACCTCTTTTGATGTGTCCAACCTAGTATAAATAAATGTAATTTCCCCATTGAGGAAACATAACACACATGTGATTTTGGAAATTTCAGCAAGTACTTATTCTAGGGCTGAAGTGCGCACCTCTCTTGGGTGCTAGCCTTCTTGTTTTTGTGAGCACCCTTTTGTGTGCTAGGTTTATGGTGTGGGAGGTATTTCTCTTGAAGAATATAACAAAGGATTGGCTAGGTTTTCTTCCCTTTTTGAGAAGGGTTTCCCATGATACTTCTTGTGTACTTATGCATGGTATTTCTACTTATGATATTGGTTACTGCAAAAAATTGTTTATGGTGTAGCTAAAATTGTCTATGGTTCAAGTAAAATGCTAAAATTGAAATAAACTTCATGCTTGAGCCTAACCTAGTGAAAAAACAACAAGTCATAACATTTATTGTTGCACCTAGATATATGAGTGTGTTTGGGATGGAAAAATTATTGACAAAGATAGTGACCACTGGAATTCCAAAGTCAACATACTTGTCTATTATTGGTTTGGGGGCTATCAAGCCTGCTAATTTTCCAATTACTTGTATCGTTGGTGGATCATTTTTCTTCTTTGCAATCTTTTTATTATACAGTTCCCTCATTGTTTTAGGATATATCAGGGTTTCTTTAATGGCCTGTAATAAGGGAATTTTTATAAAACCATTTTTCAATTCTTCCAAAATATCATGTTCCTGTATGATGTCTGATTTTTCTCTCTTTTCTATCAGTAAACATTTAGGGAATAATGCAAATATGGATTATTGATTCTTACCCTTTGTACTTAAAGACTATTTTTTTATTGTTTTGTTTTGTTTTAATGGTTTTCCTCTACCTTTTCTTCAGTTATTATGGGGGATTTTCTGATTTATTACCTTTCCTGAGCACAAATTAATTTCTTGTAATCCTACAGGAAATTCCTGTGATATTGCAGGAAATTTATGTAATGCTATAGGGGAAATTCCACAAGTGGGAAAAATGTCTACTTCAGTGTTGTAGACAATTTTTCTTTTTGGTTATTTGGACTTACTATTGGTTGGGAACAAAGTTGTAGAGGTTGATATTGAGGATGTTGTTGTGTTGAAGGAAGTTGTATAGGTTGAGATTGAGTTAATTGAGGTGGTGGAGGTGATGGAAATGGTTGTTGTTGGTATTGTGGGTATTGATATGGCTATTGTTGAGTGTGGAATTGTTGTGAATAGGATTTATGACTGATATAGAGGTGGTTGCTAATGTTGTTTTAAATTTTAGGGTGGTTGATTACCATGGTTATTGCCTCTCCAATTTTTTCTATAAGATGGATTGTAATTTTGTTGGGGAGGCCATGATTTCCATGGAATAGGATCATTCCATGTTGTTTGTTTGGTATTTTGAGTAGGAAATGTATAAAATTAATTGGAGGGGTCTGGAAACATACATGTGGGCCTAGGCTTCCATTGTCATTGTTGTTCCATATTTTATACTTAAGGCTTGAAAGTATAAAGTCTAGGCATCTGAAAAAGGAGGGTGTATGATATAAAGAAAGGAAAAAACAACTCTTAGGGAAAAAGGAGCTATGGCTGATTTCTAAGTTGTCTTTGTATAGCTTCAAATTGTTCTTGGATGCTAATGTCCTTCTCAATGACTTCCCATGAACATTCAATTCAAACCGGGTGGTAGCAGTTTTTAAGATGGTGTTAAAAAGAGTTAAATCGATATTGGTATGGTCTGTGAGACCGGATTCGACATTGGGTTGTCTCGTAATAGGTACTGTCATAGAGGAAAAAGAATCTTAAAGATTTGTTTCTTTTTAGGTTGTTGTTTCTATTTTAGATTATGTAAGAAAAATTCCCAAATTTTGAATTAATAGTATAACAGAATCAAAGGTCATTTCCCGTATTTGAGCTAAACTGAAAGCTGTGCATGAAATGAAAGAAAACATAAAGCTGTTAAACACTGTAAGGCATCAACCAAGGAAGTATCTCACTTTGTGGAAGAAGAAGAAAAATACAAGAAGAATTTTAATGAAGCATAAGATATGGAAATCTATGTAATTCACAGGTCTTGTACCTACTAATAGCCGATACAGAGGAAAAACTGTAAACAAATTAGATGACTAAAATAATCAATCACCACAGTAGATGTTGTACTAAATTGAATCTAAGAATTCATCAAATATATATGAGAAATGATATTAAATATGAAATAATCAGAGGAACACATAACTCAAACTTGACGGGATCTGGAGTCTTCGACTTGCATTTGTATTAATTTTGGAAAATGAAAAAATTTCTCCGATACAATCAGCCAAGAAAAATCCTTTGATGTGTCTTTCAAAATTGTCTTCATCAACCCTAGATGGTTGGTATTCTCCTAATATCCTAGGTTCCAACGGTTAAAGAATATGAAATTCGAACCATTTTTCTCGATTAATGTTACTTTTTACCAGTTGGACAAAAATGAGCACACATGTGTTACTTCATCATTTCTGTGAAACACTTCCTTCACTCAGTCCCAAACACTCGATGCACCTGTCTACAAACTGCACCAAAATTCTGGAAGGTTCTGATGTATCCTTTGCTTTGAACACATATAACTTCCTCTGAATTTTGGGCAACCTATCTTCAATCTTTCCCTTGTCAAAATTTGTCAAATGCAAATGTAGATTTGGATTTATTAGCCACTTTTCCAATTGGGTGATGTCAAGATGATTCAGTTGTAAAATCTCGAGTTTTGCTTCATTCCATCTCTCCTTGATATGGATTTGATGCCTTACGACATTTATCTATCCTAAGATCCCAGGACAATCACCTTTGCCAATGCCCAGTGTTTTTGTATCTAGCTAATCAAACCCTTCTTCACATTCTTTCCTAACTTCTCTTGTCATTTTCCTACTTTCAGCAATATTAGTCTCCCATGTATTTAACATGATGTCTCCCCTGATCTGCTCCTCTACAGTCAGCTTTGGGATTGTTGGTACTTCCTCTCTAGCTAAAAATGATACTGTCATTTGAAAAGCAATGCGGGCTACTGTAGCTTCTTTTTCCTTGAAAGCGATGTTATCCAGTGAGTGGCTTATTTCCAGGAAGTATTTTTAAACTATTTTTATTTTAGAAAGCATGTGTTGTTGTTCTGCCTGTAGTTTCTCATGCACCTCTAGTGATTGGGCTTGAAATGTTGTCATATTCATGACTTGTCCTTCAATGGACTTCAATTCAGCCTGTAACCGTCTCACTAATTTTTCCTGTCGAATAACCCGTGCTTGATTCATTTGCATTTGCTTGTTCACTTCATCTAAACTAGCCTTCAACAATTGCAATTCCTGTTTGTTAGCAGTTTTGGCGTTTTCAACTCTTTGATTTACCTCCTCTCAAATATTATTTTCTGAGTGCCTTATTTGTTCTTGCGACTGAGCTATCATTTGATTTTTTTGTTTCAGCCCTGTTTTCAAAGAATCAACTAAGAATAAATTTGTCGTTGCCAAAGCTCCCATAGAGCCCGCTACCTCTGTGGAAAAATCTTGCTCTTCTAGGTTCTTCCCATCTACGAGCACTCTGTGTTTTTTCACCATTGTGCCTCCTCTCAGATGCATTTCCTGTTTTACCACAACCTTCCTCTTCCTGTTGAAAAAGTAGTCAGAGGAAGGTATCTCTTCTCTAGAGATAGGAAAGTTCACTTGCATATATGACTTCTAGATGGGGGGTCCCAAAAGTTGACTGCAAAGGAGTTAATGATGTAATAGGGCTGCCCAATTTTGAAGATTGAGTTTCTTATTTTGTTTTGGGGATATCAACAGAAATAATTGACAATGAAGGTGGAATCGTTTGACCTAGCTTTGAAGGAGTCTCAGGCCTAACTTCTGTCTCCGATTCTAGGTGCTCTGTTTGTGAATCTCCTGCTTTTTGTGAAGACGCTTCAGTCTTCTTTGAATTTTCCTCTGCAATACCTTCATCATGAACCTCTGATATAAAACCTAGGGGAATACTTCCTTGAGCTACATGAGGGGTTATTGATTCTCCTTGTAGTATCTTCGGCAAACCACTTCACCTGTTCTTCTAGAAAGTCAGAAAGATGGTCTGTAGGTCGGGTGATAATGCCTAAACTATGTCTAATATTTCTTCATAGGTTCTAGCTCCCTTGAACATGTCATCCCAGGGAGAAACTTCATGTTCATACATTTTCATGTTGCAGTGAGTAAAATGATTTCCTACAATTTGATAAGGGTCATGTTTTTTGAGTTCAAGATACACCAATTTGATGTCATCCAGTGTTGCAGCTTCCACCTTGGAATGACCCAAGTTAAGCAGTGAATACTTCCCAATCTGTACAGGAAAAACTGGCCAGAACTTCTTCTAAGTTGCTTTCAATTCCGTGTCGATGCCACCAGTTACTATTTTGTAGGACACCTCCCTGCACACCAGTCTGTCGAGAAGGAACTTTGAAAGTGCGTGAGGAGGAATTGAGCACCCGAAAACACTGACATAGGAGAAACCCTCTTCAATAAACCAATCTGCAATCACCGTGAGATTTCCCATGATTTTCTCTGAAATACGAGGGGGTGCAAAACCATACAAAATTTGGTGCAAAGGTATCACTATGTAGTGACAGATTTTGTAAAAGAAATCTATAACATTCTCCTCCCATAGCTTAGAGTGATAAACATGAATGGGCTCCGCACAGGCTGGGTTCCAGCTCCAATTCATCAAAGGGAATGGATTCATGTAACTGATAGCATCCATAATATATGCAGACATGTAGAAAGACGCAGTTCGGCCTTTCAATTTTATTGTTTGGTACTCTGCAACCTCATTAGCTAGATTGTCTGATAGAATTTTACCCCAGTTGAAGTTGAAAACCTTGGCTACTTCATGTAGAAGTGGTACCCATTCTGCAGAGAAATGGGTGGGGATTTTCCTCTTGAAGAGTCTACATAGCATCAAAGCCATATAAACCATGTATTTGTTTAACAAAACTATGGCGTAGCTGGCATGGGTATCGACTCTAAATATAGTTGGAATTCCCCACCAGTCTTTGATTATATTTGGATATGTCTAATCGAATTTTGTACACTCCTTTCTTTGAAATTCCACTATGAATTTGGCATTATAAATGTATTTAGAAGTAGGGGGTAGTTTGTACATTACTTGGATGTGCTCGGGTCTGAACGAGCTGACGATGACCCCTTGGCTGTTTAGAAATCTCCTTGTCTGGATGTCAGTTTTCTCTAAAGACCAACATACCATGTCATTATATGGCATGAGTCTCGGTTGTGTGGCTATATTGTGAATCTTAGACTCTGCTATGTCTCTGAGTTTATTTTCAGTCCTTTCATTCCCGAAATCATCGGGACAATTCCTAATCTCATAGTCCAAGTTTTCAAAAATATGCCTCCAGGATTTGATTGTATCCACAACATGTGGCGTAGTTTTTGATACAACATCTCCATCCGGATTTGAGCTTCCACCTTCCTCCTCACTCTTTTTAGGTGCTTTTCTAGGTTTCATGATGTTTGTGCTAAAATGAAAACATGTTGCAGAGAAGAAATGCGTGAGTTATTCTGAGTGTAACTCGCCCCTAGTCTAAAAATAAGAATCAAATTCAAAATAACAAACCTTTATTAACTTTTAACCTGTCTTAAATTTAGCGTACCGATACAGGTGATAAAAATTAAATGATCTAATGGGGATGGTATGCCTGGAGATATGCACTTTATGTCAAAACATATCTCCATTAATCTGTTATAGATACTGCCACATACTAGTGATTTCAAAACTAGGATTTCGAAAGGCATGTCATCGAAAACTCTTAATAGAGAAACACGAAAAGTTACTTAACACCCTTAATGCTTGTTTTTAAAATTAAGTTAGTTACATTTAAGCACTTAATTCTTTTGGGACTTCGTGTTTCATAGTTTTGAGTATTCTGTCCCCAAGAGGCATGACACAAGTAAATCCTGAATCGCGAAACCGTGATGGGATTTATTTAGGCATTAATCACTTGTTTTAACCTGTTAATTAATCGTGATCAGGGGTTAGTCTTTACTTTTCATGGATTGGAGTATCAGGACTTCGACAACTCTTTAATGTAATAAATCCCGAATCGTGAAATCACGATAGGATTTATTATCATTAAACCCTCTTAAAACATAACATTAGCTTTTAAGAACTTCACGACTTCGAGAATCGAGGTTTAAGGGGACTTTTGGTTGACTCTTTGATTCGCCGAATTTTGAATGATTAACGATCTGTTAAGGATTTTTTAAACCTTAATTAATCATGATTAAAGGTATTTCCTGAAAAGCACGTCTGGACATTTGAAATGCTGCTTAAGTTGAGATGGCCGAAAAAGAACATGTGAAAGGCTTAAAAGGTAGTTAACGTTTTTAATTATTACTTTAAAATCTGTTCAATTCTCTTTTTTTAAATCACTTTTTCGAGAATTCGGTACTGGGACTTTGGGGTTATTATTAAAAAGCATACTTTGTGAATGGTTGAACCCTGAAACCCGAAAATACTGAAAGACCTTTTGACCCATTTTTAGAACTAAGGGCGGCTCCGTAACCGGAGAAAAAGGAGATTTGGATTTAGAGAAGAAAAAATAAACTTTGTTCCAACATAGTATCCATCTAGGGATCTCATCTCCTTGCGGGATGAGAAGAATAGTAGACCACACACCTTTTGTTGGAAATATTATCATTGATGTGAACAATCATTGATGTCAACAGTCATTGATGTCAACAGTCATTGATGTTGATAGTCGATCAGATGATCTGTTGTTAAATGACAGATGGAATTGTCATTGATGTCAATAGTATATCAGTCAGCAGAAGATGCCATACATTATGCAGGGAAGGAAAAGTGCAAGCTCTGGAGGAGGAGAAAATAGGACGAGCGAGCAGTATGAAGACCAAAGATCGGAAGGAAGAGCACATTGCACAGTATATTAGGTTGCAAAATAAATTCGTGATTATTATTGATCACGATAGGATAAAAAATCCTATGATAAAATCTCAGGAGGGTTAGAAAACACAGAGATCAAAGATCAGGAGAACTAGCGACTGACTGTATTAAAGCTCAAGAGAGTTAGTGAATGAAGAGCCTCAACAATCGTCCGATCAGAGTGAAGAAATATTGGCAACCATTTGATCAGAATGAGAAGCTCAACATCTGTCCAATCAAAGATTTTGACCATGTTGATCCTCTGATACAATGCACATCGGTCATTTGAGTGACCGTGGGCTTGAGGACCATTGAAATATCGTGACCATTGATCTGATTCAAGAATACCTATCAACCGTCGGATCCAATGGAGCTGCAAGGAGGATAAGCCCAGGAGTTAGTTAACACTCCAAAGCAACGAAATGATCTGATCCATTGGATCAAGAGGACATGTGGCAAGTAATTGTAATTTCACTGACTCGCAGATCAGGAAAGTCAAAGATAGTGTTGCATGAACTTGTGAAACGCGAAATCATGATATGATCTGAACCATTGGATCATGGAGGGTCATGGACCGTCGATCCAATGTAAGCGGATATCAGGAAATCAGATATCGGGAAATCAAGAGTCAGAAGAAGGGAGGTGCTCTAACCTTTGAAATACCCAAACATGAAATCACGATAAGATAAGGACCGTCGATCAGGAAGAGCGATGTGGGTCGTCAATCTAACGAGAGTGGCATACTGGATTTCAGGAATTTGTAGATTATGAGTTGACAGAATGAAGCATGCTCCTTGAAATACCGAAATGTGAATTCACGATCCAATCCAGACCATTGGACCGAGAATGAATCCTGGCCATTGAGCTAGAGGACACATGGCATTGGTTCAACACTTCACTGACTGGAAAGTCAAAAACTAGAAGTGTTAACCTTCCAAATAACGAAACACGAAATCACAATAGAATCATGGGCTGTTGGATCTTGAAAGCCTTGGAGGGTCGTTGGATTTGAACCAAGGCAAACGACTCAGCAGACCATGTCAGCTAAGTACATGTGGCACAATAAGACACTGACAAGTGTCAAGTTGATACAACATTTTAGGTACGTGAAAATCATGAATATGTATGACACGTGGTAGCCAATAGGTTGGTGACACGTCATCAAGTGACGTAAGAGTTTGCATTACTCTAGGATTCCTACTTTTGGATATTTCACCACTAATAAAATAATCTATAGTTCAGAAGTCTCGAATGCCAAAACTCCGAAAGGGACACGCGTCATATGATCCATAGTATTGAGAGTTACCACTTCGAGAGTTTTTCGTTGTACGCAAAAAATCCAACATCACGAAGTCCTGAACACCGAAACGCCAAAAGGGACTATTGGTGGTCACGAAGATTCGAAGGCAAAACAACAAAATCCTGATAGCCACACATATCAATGCCTGATTAAGACACAACCGTTTGATTAAGGAAAGAAGGGATCATATTAAGATTTAAGGTGGATCCTTGATGTATCTCCGTGAGATAAACGTGAATCGTCCGATTGTATCGACAATATCATAATCGAGAATTTTTCAATGTTGTAAGTCACAAAGACTTGAACGTCGAAGTGCCAAAATCCTGTCAGTCGTTTGTCTCATCAGAAGATCGCATTATGACTGTTGATTTGGTAAATCGCTCAAGCACTCATTCAAGCTTAGCATTCGGTCACCATCGTTGGTCATATGCTATAATAATATTAAAAGAAAATTATAACATGTCGCTATAATTGGTATAATCGGTAAAGCCCGTGGTTATGTAATGCATGGTCATATGTGATGGTTTGAAGGAAGTGCCTTCACGGAATCTGGTCTCTATAAATATAACAGAGATTACACATCGAGTATAAATGATTAAATTGATCCATGGATGCGATCAAATTATGAAAAAAATGAACGGATACAAAGTCATGATTAAAAGAGAATAAATCATGAAAATATGAATAAAGAATAAAAAGAAAAATGATATTAATTAAAGTTTAGATTATCATTTTAAATGAAAAGGTACAATGGTTCAAATAAAGGGACACATTGTTTTAAATTTCACACCAGTTTGAAGATTATATAAACGAGAAAAAGTGGTGAGAATAAAGTGTCTCTGCACTTCAGAATAGAAGATCAAAAGCCGAAGCAGATTCCATGAAGATATCAGAGGAAAGAAAATGTGAATTACAAAGGGGATGAAATGAAGTGATGAGAGTCTTATGATATACTTCTAATCATAAGAAAGAATTGATTTTGTAATGGATCAATAATACTGGAGTTGAATAAACTCTAGTTGGATAGACTAGGTTCTATCAACATGTTGGGACTTGCGCCAAGCCAGGTCTTGGCAGAGAGTTGGTGCTTTCAGAGATTTAGTGCTCTTGGAGGAGTTGGTGCTCCTTATTTCAGTTGGTGATGAAACGTTTAGTTGGTGCTAAAATAAAATCCTTGATCACATATATTCATATTTATGTTCATATCAATTATGCAAAAGTTTATACAAATATCTGGTGCTCTGTGTTCAATGTGATTGTGATTTGATTATTATTAATCTGTTAAATTATGTGTTAACTAGTAACTTGAAAGAAGAAAAAGTTTTGAATAGACCACACACTAATTCACCCCCCCCTCTTAGTGTGGGTCGTGTGTTCTTCACCTTTATTTGGGCAAATGGATTCATTAGTTTGTTTCTACAAGAACTTGTCCAGGAAGAGGGTGCAAGGGAAAAGGAGGGTTCCATCTTTATCTCTGAAAGATTTCGAAACCCGATCACTCTTTAATCTCAATTTTAGGCCATTTGAATTCCTCTTTCTTGATACTGATTTCTGGTCTACTTAAGATAACCCAAACAACCTTAGGAATTTTAACAGGTTCTATTGATCTTGCTTGCCTCAAGGTGAAGTAATTTTAATTTTTTTAATCAGGGAGTCCTGCATGAACTTGGGACGTATATCGATCTTCAAAGAAAACTAATTTACCAGAGTACAATATAATTCATGTATAACAACCTTACATATATCTTAGGCATTGCTTCACTGCTAGCGAACCTGTTCAGTACCTCGATGAAGATATCTGATTCCATTTATTGAATTTCCTTTCACCACTTCAAATTGTAACTTTGCATTTAAATGATGAGATGAGGGCAATCATTTTATGAATATCCTTTCATCATCTCTTTTTTGGACTAGATGGGGGAAATCAATTTTGAATTTCCTTTCACCATCCGTCCTATACTTTCTTTGACATGAAGTGGGGGAAATATATTAGTATAAAGTATACTAGGGGTGATATATGTATATAAATTGCAACAAAGGTCTTTCAACTCACTTTGATTACTTTGGATCAGTTTCTTTTCGGCCTTCAAAACATCTTAGTCTGTAGGAAAACTTATGGGGGAATTTTATTTCCAGGGACCTTTTGAGCAAGAATAAAACTTTTTAGAACCTTTTAAAAAAATAACTAAGAGAGTCAGTATTAGCTTATACATATCTTTGCTCAGTAATGGTTTGAGGAATCATGAGGACTTGCCTTTTTTTCTTAAAGATTCGTTTGTCAGCTTTAAGAGCTAAAGTGTAACCTCTCCTTCCTCTATGGAAATCCTAGGAGGGCATCTGGAGTCGAGGGGAAGATACCACATATTGGGAAAGGATGATAGAGAAGGCTTTGGATTTCATAAACATAGCTGTGGCAACACAATCCTAACTCATTGGAACCCTTTTTTAGGTCACTTTACTTCTCCTATTTATTTTACTTATTTCTATCTTATCCAAGGGAATCCTTTATGATCTATAGAAAATTTTGATCTATTGATGATAACTCAGGCGAATATGTTCATACTCATGGGATCATTGTTTCACCTAGGTGATATTCATTTGAAATCTAGACATTTCTAAAATTCATACCTTTGCCTTACCACTTCGTTCTCATCTTAGTAAGTTATTTTTTTATCACCTGTTTCGAGAGAATCAATTTCTCATACATGACCATTCATTTTCTCCCTTTTGATGTTTGGGCTGTAGACCAGAATCCTGTAAGAAGACAACATGAAGAGCGTTAGGTTTTTACAAGTGACCACATTCAATGTGAAAATTATTTCCTATTTGATTTTCTATGAAATTACTAACCTGTCTTATTTTCAGTGAAAGTAAAACTTACCAAAAAACTGTAAAAAGAAAAAAAAAAACACAAACTGATATATACAATGGGATTTCAGAAATCGTTTATTACATATAGTGCTTAAGATAACACCCATTAATAGGGGCATCAAGGATTTTACCATCCAAATTTTCTAACAAAAATGAGTTCTTCCCTTCAGAAGCCGAGACTTTGAATGGTCCATACCAGATTTGATCAAATTTTCCATGTTTTGTTGAGTCTTCCCTCCTAGCATCCCATTTCAAAACCAAATCACCAGGAAGGAATTCCCTATCTTTAGGCTTATGATCATGTTGTCTTGATATTTCTGCAACCTTTTGTCCAGCTCAGCCCTATTTTGTTGAACTTCAATCAATTGATTTATTCTTCTTGTGACATGGCTTGGTTCTTATTTTTCATGTTGCCAAAGTTTCATCATAGGTAGATCCAGGTTTATGGGTAATACCACGTCCGTCCCGTATACCATTTGAAATGGAGAAGTGCCAATTGATTTCTTGGTGCCTATCCAATTTTCCCACAAGTCGTATTTCAAATGTATATGCCAGGATTTCTTATTTTCGTTCAGAACCTTCTTAATTATGGTGACTAAGCTTTTGTTTGATGATTCATCTAACCCATTTCCCTGAGGGTAATACGTCGTAGAATGGACCAGTACAATATTGTATTTTTGGAAAAAGATAATCATTTCCATAGACTTGAATGCCTGGGCATTATCTGTAACTATCTTCTGGGGGTAGCCAAATCTAGAGAGTATATTTTCCTCCAAGAAATTTATCACCACTGAAACTGTTGCTTTCCTGGCCGGGATCACTTCTACCCATTTTGTGAAATAATATGTAGCTGTCATAATCCATCTATGTTGTGCACTGGAGTGTGGATTGATTTCCCCTATAAAATCTAACCCCCATTGCTGAAAGGGGGCTTCAATTTTAACTAGGACCAGAGGAAGTGTTGGGAGTTTTTGCTTGCCTACAAATAATTGGCATGAATCACAGGCTCTGACTTTATCATTTACATCTGCAAATAATTTAGGCCAATAATATCCCGCTCTCAGGATTTTATATGTTGTTTCTCTCCATGCATGATATCCTTCGCACACCCCTTTTTGGAATTCATTTGTGACCCTTTCGGTCTCCGATTCTACTAGACACACCAGTAAAAAATCGAGAGGGTCTTTCCAATACAATTGTCTCTTTGAAATACAATACTTCAGTGCATGCAATTTCAAATTTCTAGCTTTGGATGGAGCCATATCACTTGGGCATTTCAAGGTCAGCAGATAGGATACTATATCTTTGTACCACACCGAAGTTGTGAAATTTTCTTCTATACTGGTTGTGTCTATTTGGTTGTCGAGTTCGTCCATATCCAAACATCCTTCATACTCTTGTAGATTGTTTATACCAAGCACTCTGAAATTCGATTCGACTAGTAGCTTAGCTAGACCTTGTCCTTTCACGAGATTTGTCGGTTTCAGCTCTAAGTCAAACTCTTGAATCTTAGCAAGTCATCGGCCCCTCTTCCCATTGCTATCAGGTTCAACCAATATGACTTTAATGAAACTGGGGGGTACATATGCAATTATCTTGGAGTGTAACATGTAGGTTCTGAAAGCCTTCAGTGCCTTCACCATAGCATATGCCTTCTTTTCCATTATGTTGTATTTCAATTCTGCATCTATGAGGCTTTTACTGAAGAATTCGATTGGTTGCTCAAAACCTTCGTTGTTTTTCTATAGGAGTACTATTGCAATTGTGTGTTCGGATGAAAACGAGAAGATAAAAAATTACTTGAGATAATAAAGACTTGCTAGTACAGGCGCTTCACCTATAACCTTCTAGATGTGTGCAAATGATGCTTTAGCTTTGGCCATCCATTTAACTTGGCTATCTTTATTGAGCATATCTGTGATCAATTTCACAATTTTAGCGAAGTTCGGGATAAATATTCTCAAAAAAAATATTTTTCCTAAAAACGACTGAATTTCTTTTACATTTCTAGGAATATTTATAGTGTCTATAGCTTCGACCCTTTTTGGATCAATTTTAATTTCGTCCCGAGACACGATATGGCCCAAGAGTTTACCTTCTTGCATTTCAAAGTGAGACTTCTTGGGATTTAAAGACAAACCAAATTTGTGACATTTCTCAAACATCTGCTTAAGATGTATCAGATGATCTTCATCAGATTTAGAAAAAACGGTTAGATCATGAAGATAAATAACCATGAATTTATCTCTTTCATCAACGAATGTGATATCCATGGATTTCTAGAAGTTAGCACTTGCATTCATTAAAACAAATGTCATTTTTTCATACATAATGTACCCCAAGGAGTCGTGAAAGTTGTTTTTTCTTTATCGTCTTCGTTGAAGGCAATCTGATTGTAACCGAAAAAACTGTCGATCATGGACATTCTATTCACTCTGACTACTTTTTCTAAAACATGGTCCATCTTCGGTAGTAGATAATTATCTTTAAGAGATGATTTATTCAAGTTTCTGAAATCTACACATAGTCTGATTTATCTGCTCTTCTTCCTGACTGGGACTAGGTTGGATACCCACTCAGAGTAACTGAGTGGTACAATTATTTTGGCATCCAGGAGTTTCTTTACTTCTTTCTTGACTACAGGCAATAATATGGGATTTATTTGCCTGATCTTCTGTCTGAAAGTTTTAACACCTGGTTTTAAAGGAATCTTGTGTTCGATCACAGTGGTTTCGTAGGTTCTTAGCTCATCATAAGACAATGCAAAAACATCTTTATATCAACCGAGTAAGTTTGTATACTTACTTTTCATCTCAGGAGGAAGATAACTTGAGATTTTTACCATTCTAGGCTCTTCTTTGGTGCCTATATCACAATATTCGACTTCCTCCGGTTGTGGCTGCAATGTAGATTTCATTGGCATGTCATTATGGTCAAATAATCTTTCTAGAAGAATTAGACCTTTAGGGATTTGATTATTTTTTACTAATAACATGCAATGATTCGTTATTTTTTCTTGGAACTCTTGAGGATATTCCCCTTCTTGCATGATCCAAGTATGGTCGTTCTGTTTTTCTTGGTCGATATGCATTTTAGCGAAGTCTTCCACCATTTTGAAAAAATTTATGATATGTTCATCATCTTCAAACACCTACCAGTGTTGTATATTGTTGGGTATGGAGGGTCTGTGCCTCACCTCTATGTGATATTTAATTTTAAAAGTTGTAGGAGGTGCAAAAGTTGAAGTTTCTTTGGCTAATGAATCAACTTGTAGATTTTATCTACAGGGAATGTAATGAATGTTAACTGATGAGAAAAAAGTTTCCATTAGATCCCAAGCGCAATTTCTATAAGATATCAATCTTACGTGTTTGGCCTGGTACTGCCGATTTACTTTCTTTATGATTAATTCCGCGTCTCCATAGACTTCCAAGATTTTTATGTTTAATTTTCTAGCAGCCTCTAATCCCAAAACTAGGGCTTCAGACTCGCATATATTATTTGTGTAGTCTATGTCCCACTATAGTCTGTAAGAGAAAGGAATGATGAACTCATCTCTAGGTGCTACAAAGAGTACACCTGTGCCTGCTCCTTCACATGACGAAGCGCCATCGAAATACATTTTCCAAATTCTAGTACTATATATACTTTCTTTTATCTTTTTTGTTTTATTTCCTTCCGTGAAATCTTCAGCACATTCATCTATATCGTCATCGATCGATAAAATACAATTCTCAAGGTCCTGATCGGTGACTTAAACAAGGTAATTTCTAGGATTATGAGGATCACTTACTTTATATTCCAACCGTGTTTCCCGATATAAATGGGTGAACTGCCCTCCGAAAATGGGAATCGTGGAATATGTCATGTCTAGATGAAGGGATCCTCCAATCTTAGTGCCCCAAGACCTGTATAATAGCATACCATACTTTAGAGGTATATCAGCAATAACCACGTCCATCAGAACACTTTTTACTGGGATTTGCGCAAGATTTACCACTAAATCTATAATATACTAGATATAAAAAGTATGCAGAACAAAAATAAAATGCTAGAAGTGGCAAAATAATAACAATATAACCAGAATAATCACCACAATAACACTGAAATGATATAAGAATAAAAACATAAATAGAACTTTGATTCTGAGAGAAATGTTCACGGGCCTCTTTGAGGGGGCAACCTCTAGTCAAGCAGAGCTCTATTACAATAATATCCAAGCTAGGGTTCTCATACCCTCGACTCCTATTTATACTAAATATGTCTATCAAAACAAGCATCTAAAGGAATATTCTTCTAGAAGCGGAAGCATCTATTAGGTCTTCTTACATTCGAATTATTCTATTTTATTACAAGGCCTTATTAATATTGACCTTTATTACATCTGAATATATTGTTCTACCTATATGCGGGTTAGGACCCTAACATGTCCTCCCCCTTAAAAACAACCTTTTCCTCAAGGCTTGCTATGTGGAAATTGTTGCAGAATGGTATTTCGTTCCCAAGTGGCATCTGCTGGAGTTGTATCTTTGCCCTGGATTAGCACTTCCTTGATGGTTCTCTGACGCAGGCGACGCTCATGATGGTCCAAAATGGCTTGTGTCTGTATCCAAATGGATCCTTATTCGGTTAACTCAGGAAGGTTGGTTTGAATTTGGCACTTAGGTCTGATCACCTTCTTTAAGCAGGAAACATGAAAAACATGATGTAGCTTTGAATGACTAGGCAAAGCTAACTGATAGGCTACCTATCCCACACACTTGAGAACTATATAAGGACCATAAAATTTGGGTGCTAGCTTCTGACAATGCTCGGCCTTGAGGGAATTATGCTTGTAAGATCAAAATCCGAAGCAGATTCCAAGAAGATATCAGAGGAAAGAAAATGTGAATTACAGAGGAGATGAAATGTGGTGATGAGAGTCTTATGATATACTTCTAATCATAAGAAAGAATTGATTCTATAATGGATCAATAATACTGGAGTAGAATAAACTCTAGTTGGATAAACTGGGTTCTATCAGCAAGTTGGGAATTGCTTCAAGCTGGGTCTTGGCAGAGAGTTGGTGCTCTCAGAGGAGTTGGTGCTCTTTATTTCAGTTGGTGCTCAAACATTTAGTTGGTGCTAAAATAAAATCCTCGATCACATTTATTCATATTTATGTTCATATCAATTATGCAAAAGTTTATACAAATATCTAGTGTCTCCATGTTCAATGTGATTATGATTTGATTATTATTAATCTGTTAAATTATGTGTTAACTGGTAACTTAAAAGAAGAAAAAGTTTAGAATATACCACACACTAATTCACCCCCGTCTCTTAGTGTGGGTTGTGTGTTCTTCACCTTTATTTGAGAAAATGGATTCATTAGTTTGTTTCTACAAGAACTTGTTCAGGAAGAGGGTGCAAGGGAAAAGGGGGGTTCCATCTTTATCTATGAAAGATTTCGAAACCCAATCGCTCTTTAATCTCAATTTTAGGCCATTTGAATTCCTCTTTCCTGATACTGATTTGTGGTCTGCTTAAGATAACCCAAACAACCTTAGGAATTTTAACATGTTCTATTGATCTTGCTTGCCTCATGGTGAAGTAATTTTAATGTTTTTAATCAGGGAGTCCTGCGCGAACATGGGATGTATATCGCTTCAAAGAAAACTAATTTACCAGAGTACAATATAATTCATGTATAACAACCTTACAAATATCTTAGGGATTGCTTCACTTCCAGTGAGCCTGTTCAGTACCCCGTTGAAGCTATCTGATTCCATTTATTGAATTTCCTTTCACCACTTCAAATTGTAACTTTCCATTTAAATGATGAGATGAGGGCAATCATTTTATGAATATTCTTTCATCATCTCTTTTTTGGACTAGATGGGGGCAATCAATTTTGAGTTTCCTTTCACCATTCGTCCTATACTTTCTTTGACATGAAGTGGGGGAAATATATTAGTATAAAGTATACCAAGGGTGATATATGTATATAACTTGCAACAGAGGTCTGTCAACTCACTTTGATTACTCTGGATTAGCTTCTTTTCGACCTTCAAAACATCTTAGTCTGCAAGAAAACTTATGGGGGAATTTTATTTCCAGGGACCTTCTTTTGAGCAAGAATAAATTTTTTTAGAACCTGTTAAAATAACTAAGAGAGTCAGGATTAGCCTATACATATCTTTTCTCAGTAATAGTTTGAGGAGTCATGAGGACTTTCCTTTTTTCTTAAAGATTTGTTTGTCATCTTTCAGAGCTAAAGTGTAACCTCTCCGTCCTCTATGGAAATCCTAGGAGGGCATCTGCAGTCGAGGGGAAGATACCACAGATTGGGAAAGGATGATAGAGAAGGATTTGGATTTCATAAACATAGCTGTGGAAACATAATCCTGACTCATTGGAACCCTTTTTTAGGTCACTTTACTTCTCCTATTTATTTTACTTATTTCTATCTTATCCAAGGGAATCCTTTATGATGTATAGAAAATTTTGTTCTTTTGATGATAAATCGGGCGAATATGTTCATACTCATGGGATTGTTGTTTCACCTAGGTGATATTCATTCGAAATCTAAACATTTCTGAAATTCATACCTTTGCCTTACCACTTCGTTCTCATCTTAGTAAGTTATTTTTTTATCACCTGTTTCGAGCGAATCAATTTCTGATGCACGACCATCTATTTTCTCCCTTTTGATGTTTGGGTTGTAGACCAGAATCCTGCAAGAAGACAACATGAAGAGCGTCAGGGTTTTACGAGTTACCGCGTTCAATGTGAAAATTATTTCCTATTTGATTTTCTATGAAATTACTAACATGTCTTATTTTCGGTGAAAGTAAAACTTACCAAAAAACTATAAAAAGAAAACAAAAAACACAAACTGGTATACACAATGGGATTTCAAAAATTGTTTATTGCATATAGTGCTTAAGATAACACCCATTAATAGGGGCGTCGAGGATTTTACCATCCAAAATTTCTAACAGAAATGATTTCTTCCCTTCAAAAGCAGAGACTTTGAATGGTCCATACCAGATATGATCAAATTTTCAATGTTTTGTTGAGTCTCCCTCCTAGCATCCCATTTCAAAACCAAATCACCAGGAAGGAATTCCCTATCTTTAGCCTTATGATCGAACAATGCTTTCATGTTGTCTTGATATTTCTACAACCTTTCGTCCACCTCAACCCTATTTTGTTGAACTTCAATCAGTTGATTTATTCTTCTTGTGACATGGTTTGGTTCTTATTTTTCATGTTGCCAAAGTTTCATCATAGGTAGAGCCAGGTTTATGGGTAATACCACGTCCGTCCCGTATACCATTTGAAATGGAGAAGTGCCAATCGATCTTTTGGTGCCTATCTGATTTGCCCACAAGGCGTATTTCAAATGTATATGCCAGGCTTTCTTACTTTGGTCAGAACCTTCTTAATTATGGTGATTAAGCTTTTGTTTGATGATTCAGCTAACCCATTTCCCTGAGGGTAATATGTCGTAGAATGGATCAGTACAATATTGTATTTTTGGCAAAATCTAATCATTGCCATAGACTTGAATGCATGGGAATTATCTATAACTATCTTCTAGGGGAAACCAAATCTAGAGAGTATATTTTCCTCCAAGAAATTTATCACCACTGGATATGTTTCTTTCTTGGTCAGGATCGCTTCTACCCATTTGGTGAAATAATATGTAGCTATCATAATCCATCTATGTTGTGTGTTGGAGTGTGGATTGATTCCCCCTATAAAATCTAACCCCCATTGCTGAAAGGGGGATTCCGTTTTAACCGGGATCAGAGGAAGTGTTGGGAGTTTCTGCTTGCCTGCAAATAATTGGCATGAATCATAGGCTCTGACTTTAGCATTTACATCTGCGAATAATTTAGGCCAATAATATCTCACTCTCAGGATTTTATAATTTTTTTCTCTCCACGCATGATATCCTTCGCACACCCCTTTTTTGAATTCATTTGTGACCCTTTCGGTCTCTGATTCTACTAGACACACCAGTAAAAAACCAAGAGGGTCTTTCCAATACAATTGGCTCTCTGAAATACAATACTTCAGCGCATGTAATTTCAAATTTCTAGCTTTGGATGGAGCCATATCACTTGGGAATTTCAAGGTCAGCAGATAGGATATTATATCTTTGTACCACACCGAAGTTGTGGAATTTTCTTCTATACCGGTTGTGTCTATTTGGTCGTTGAGTTAGTCCATATCCAAACATCCTTCATACTCTTGTAGATTGTTTATACCAAGCACTCTGAAATTCGATTCGACTAGTAGATTAGCTAGACCTTGTCCTTTCACAAGCTTTGTCGGTTTCAACTCTAAGTTGAACTCTTGAATCTTAGCAAGCCATCGACCCCTCTTCCCGTCGCTATCAAGTTGAACCAATATGTCTTTAATGAAACTGGTGGGTACATATGCAATTATATTGGAGTGTAACACTTAGGTTCTGAAAGCCTTCAGTGCCTTCACTATAGCATATGCTTTCTTTTCCATTATGTTGTATTTCAATTCTGTGTCTCTAAGGATTTTACTGAAGAATTCTATTGGTTGCTCGAAACCTTTGTTGTTTCTCTGGAGGAGTATTGTTGCAATTGTGTGTTCGGATGCAAACGAGAAGATCAAAAATTACTTGAGATAATTAGGACTTGCCAGTATAGGCGCTTCGCCTATAACCTTCTTGATGTGTCCAAACGATGCTTTATCTTCGACCGTCCATTTAACTTGGCTATCTTTCTTAAGCATATCTGTGATCAATTTCACAATTTCAATGAAGTTTGGGATAAATCTTCTCAAAAAAATTATTTTTCCTAAAAACAACTGAATTTCTTTTACATTTCTAGGAATATTTATAGTGTCTATAGTGTCGACCCTTTTTGGGTCAATTTTAATTCCGTCCCAAGACACGATATGGCCCAAGAGTTTACCTTCTTGCATTACAAAGTGAGACTTCTTGGGATTTAAAGACAAACCAAATTTTCTACATTTCTCAAACGTCCACTTGAGATGTATCAGATGATCTTCATAAGATTTACAAAAAACGGTTAGATCATGAAGATACATAACCATGAATTTATCTCTTTCGTCGACGAAGGTGATATCCATGGCCCGCTAGAAGGTAGAACTTGCATTCATTAAACCAAATGGCATTTTTTCATACATAATGTACCCCAAGGGGTCGTGAAAGTTGTTTTTTCTTTATTGTCTTCATTGAAGGCAATCTGATTGTAACCGAAAAAACTATCGATCATGGACATTCTATTCGCTCCGACCACTTTTTCTAAAACATGGTCCATCTTTGGTAGAAGATAATTGTCTTTAAGAGATGATTTATTCAAGTTTATGAAATCTACACACAGTCTGATTTCTCTACTCTTCTTCCTGACCAGGACTAGGTTGGATACCCACTCAGAGTAACTGAGTGGCACAATTATTTTTGCATCCAAGAGTTTCTTTACTTCTTTCTTGACTACGGGCAATAATATGGGATGTATTTTTCTGATCTTCTGTCTAAAAGGTTTAACACCTATTTTTAAATGAACCTTGTGTTCGATCATAGTGGTGTCATAGGTTCTTATCTCATCATAGGACCATGCAAAAACATATTTATATCACCCAAGTAAGTTTGTATACTTACTTTTCATCTCAGGAAGAAGATACACTGAGATTTTTACCATTCTAGGCTCTTCTTTGGTGCCTATATCACAATCTTCGACTTCCTCTAGTTGCGGCTGCAATGTAGATTTCAATCGCATATCATTATGGTCAGATAATCTTTCTAGGGGAATTAGACCTTTAGGGATTTGATTTTTTTTTAGTACTAACATGCGATGATTCATGATTTTTTCTTGGAACTCTTGAGGATCTTCCCCTTCTTGCATGATCCAAGTATGGTCGTTCTGGTTTTCTTGGTCGATATGCGTTTTGGTGAAGTCTTCCACCATTTCAAGAAAATTCCTGATATGTTCATCATCTTCGAACACCTGCCAGTGTTGTATATTATTGGGTATGGAAGGCCTATGCCTCACCTCTATGTGATATTTAAGTTTAAAAGTTGTAGGAGGTGCAAAAGTTGAAGTTGCTTTGGCTAATGAATCAACTTGTAGATTTTATCTACGGGGAATGTAATGAATGTTAAATGATGAGAAAAAAGTTTCCATTATATCCCAAGTGCATTTTCTATAAGATATCAATCTCGGGTGTTTGGCTTGGTACTACCAATTTACTTTCTTTATGATTAATTCTGCGTCTCCATAGACTTCCAAGTTTTTTATGTTTAATTTTCTAGCGACCTCTAATCCCAAAACCAGGGCTTCATACTCGCATATATTATTTGTGTAGTCTATGTCCCAATGTAGTCTGTAAGAGAAAGGAATGATGAACTCATCTCCAGGTGCTACAAATAGTACACCTGAGCCTGCTCCTTCACATGACGAAGTGCCATCAAAATACATTTTCCAAATTTCAGTACTATATATACTTTCTTTTATCTTCTCTATTTTATTTCCTTCTGTGAAATCTTCAACACATTCATCTATATCGTCATCGATCGATAAAATAAAATTCCCAAGGTCCTGATCAATGACATAAACAAGGTAATTTCTAGGATTATGAGGATCACTTACCTTATATACCAACTGTGTTTCCCGGTATAATCGGGTGAACTTCCCTCTGAAAATGGGAATTGTGGCCTATGTCATGTCCAGTTGAAGGGATCCTCCAAGCTTAGTGCCCCAAGACCTGTATAATAGCATATCGTACTTTAGAGGTATATCAGCAATAACCACGTCCATCAGAACACTTTTTACTGGGATCTGCGAAAGATTTACCACTAAATCGGTAATATACCAGATATAAAAAGTATTCAGAATAGAAATAAAATGCTAGAAGTGGCAGAATAATAGCAATATAACCAGAATAATCACCACAATAACACTGAAATGATATAAGAATAACAACAGAAATAAAACTTTGATTCTGAGAGCAATGTTCACGGGCCTCTTTGAGGGGGCAACCTCTAGTCGAGCAGAGCTCTATTACAATAATATCCAAGCTAGGGTTCTCATACCCTCGACTCCTATTTATACTAAATATGTCTATCAAAAGAATCATATGGAGGAAGATCCTTCTAGAAGCGGAAGCTTCTATTAGGTCTTCTTACATTCAACTTATTCTATTTTATTGCAAGGCCTTATTAATATTGACCTTTATTACATCTGAATATATTGTTCTACCTATGTGCGGGTTAGGACCCTAACATGTCCTCCCCCTTAAAAACAACCTTGTCCTCAAGGCTTGAGATGTGGAAATTTCTACAGAATGGTAGTTGGTTCCCAAGTGGCATCTGTTGGAGTTGTATATTTCCACTAGATTAGTACTTCCTTGATGGTTCTCTGATGTAGGCGACACTCACGTTGGTCCAAAATGACTTGTGGTTGTAGCCAAATGGATCCTTCTTCGGTTAACTCAGGAAGTTTGGTTTGAATTTGGCACTTAGTTCCAATCACCTACTTTGAGCAGGAAACAAGAAAAATAGGATGTAGCTTTGAATGACTAGGCAAAGCTAACTAATAGGCCACTTGTCCCACATGCTTGAGAACTGTATAAGGACCATAAAATTTGGGTGCTATCTTCTGACAATGCTCGGACTTGAGGGAATTATGCTTAAAAGGTTGCAGGAGAAGAAACACTTGATCCCCTTCTTCAAATTGACGTTCTGAGCGACATTGATCTGCTTGTTGCTTCATGCGATTATGTGCCATGACCAAATTCTCTTTGAGGATACAGAGAATAGCCCTTCGAATTGTAAGTGTTTGGTTAACCACCTGGACCTTCGAGACACCAGGTAAGTATGAGAGAACTGAAGGTGGTTTATGTCCATATACCACTTCAAAAGGATTCATGTGTGTAGCTGTATGGTATGAAGTGTTGTACCACCATTAATATAGGGGTAACCATTGAGCCCACTGATTTTTCTTTTCCGAGGCAAAACACCTCAAATATGTTTCCAAACACTTGTTGACAACTTATGTTTGACCATCAATTTGGGAATGATAAGTTATATTGAGATGCAATTGGGTGCCTTGTAGTTTGAACAGTTCTTGCCAAAAATTTCTTGTGAAAGTTGGGTCTCGATTAGAAACAATAGAGTGTGGCATGCCATGAAGCTTGAAGAAATGATACATGAAAATTTGAGCCACCATGGATGTTGTAAACAAGTGTTGAAGAGCGCAGAAATGAGCATACTTGGAAAGGTGATCAACAACCACCATGATCACTGATTTATTTCCCGATTTGGGTAAGCCTGTAATAAAATCCATAGAGATGTCCTTCCAAATAGCAGGTGGAATCGGGAGCGGTTGTAGTGTGCTCAGAGATTTGACTGTTTCTCCCTTGTTGTGTTGAAACACATCACATTCGGTGACAAAATTACAAATGTCTTGTTTCATACCATCCCAGAAAAAATAACGTTTGACCCTGTCATAGGTTTTGGTGAACCCAGAGTGCCCCACTGTGGGTGTAGCATGAAGCTCAAAAAGTACCATGGATTTAAGCTTTGATTGTTTACTTAAATATAGACGGCCTTTGTATTGAAGCTCATCATGGAGCCAAGAGTACCCTGGGGGAGCTGGAGCACTGGACTGCAATTGTTGGATCAACTTCAAACTTTTGGGATCTTGTAGCCATTCCTGGCGAATGACTTGGATTCAATTTGGTACAATGAAGGAAAGAGAAAAAAGGGATCCTTCATCTTCATATTTGTGGGAAAGTGCATCCGCAACCACATTTTCTTTGAATTTCTTGTAAATGATCTCATAATCATATCCAAATATCTTAGTTACCCATTTTTGTTCCTCCTGGGAGGAAATGTGTTTTTCCAAAAAATACTTGAGGCTTTGATGGTCTGTCTTAATTTGAAAGCATTGCCCCAATAGATAAGGGTTCCACAAAGCAACGACATGCAGAATAACCAACATTTCCTTTTCATAGATAGATGTGCTCAAATTTCTTTCACATAGTTGCTTGTTGGTAAAGGCCAAAGGCCGACTCTCTTGCATAAGGACATCACCAATTCCTTTCCCTGAAGCATCACATTCCAAGACAAAGGTCTTTGTGAAATTAGGAAGGGCCAGGACTGGGGTGGTGCACATGTCCATCTTCAAGGTTTGAAAATCTTGAGCAGCAATGGAGTCCAAGTGAAAGAGTTATTTTTTAGGAGAGTAGTGAGAGGTGTTGCAATATTTCCATAATTTTTAAAAAACTTGTGATAATAACCTATTAATCCTAGAAATCCATGAAATATTTTGAGGGTATTTGGGTGAGTCCAGTCTTGCATAGCTTCAATCTTTTTAGGATCCACCCTGATGCAATCCTTTCCAACCAGATTACCCAAGTACTCTACTTCGAAGGCACCAAAAGCACATTTAGTCTATTTCAAGAAAAGTTGGTGCTGAGAGAGTAGATAGAGAACTTGATCCACATGAGCAAGATGTTCTTACCATATCTTGCCATAGATTAGGATATCATCAAAGAAAAATAAGACAAAATGACAGAGAAAAGGACGAAAGACATGATTCAAGAGGCTTTGGAAGGTGGAGGGGGCATTACACAAGCCAAAGGGCATGGCCAAAAACTCATAGTGGTCCTCATGAGTTATAAAGGTAGTCTTGGGAATGTCTTCCTCTTTCATACATATCTGGTGGTAGCTCGAACGAAGATCAAGTTTAGTAAATAATTGGGTGCCACTCAGTTCATCCAGGAGGTCATCAATGACAGGAATGGGAAATTTTTCTTTAATGGTAAGTTTGTTGAGGGCACGGAAATGAGGTCACATTCACCAAGAAACTTCTTTCTTTAGGACCATGACCATAGGATAAGAGTAGGGGCTCGTACTAGGGCGGATAACTCCTACATTAAGGAGTTCCTAGACCATTTTCTCAATTTCATTTTTTTGGGAAAAGGGGTGACAATATAGATAGATATTGGGAGGAAGGCTTCCGGGTACAAGGGGAATGGAATGATAATGAACACCCCGTGAAGGAGGGAGTCCCTGGGGAGTGGAAAAGACCACTTGATGTTTATAAAGGATGTCTTGGAGGTCTTGCGGCACTGAGGGTGTTTTTTTTGCTTGTATGGCATGGAGTTGAGAAATAACACCAGAATGACCCTTTTTTAGCATCTTTTCCATGCGATGGGAACTAATGATCTCAGGTGAACTAACAGTGATGCCTTGGAACTTATATTGCTGGCCCTCTTGGTCAAATTGCATGGGTAATGCCTGAAAATCCATGAGAATGGGACCCAAAGTCCTTAGCTAGTCTGCACCCAACACAATGTCACAACCGCCCATGTCGATAGCAATCATATGAGATTTCAGGTGGTAGTCACCAATTTGGAGACACACATTTTCACAATGTCCTCCACATTTCATGGAGATACCATTGGCAATCATGATTTGGAAATTATTAACAACATGGATGTAGCAATGAGTTTCTTGGGCAATGCAGGGATGAATGAAATTATGGGTGCTTCCACTATCAACCAGAATGATGACCTTTCGATGCTTGATGTAACTGATTAGGTTTAGGGTTTGTGGAGTGGAGAAGCCAATGAGAGCATTGAGGGAAATGACTGGTTCTACTTTGGGAGGGTCTAAGGGAGGGGTTATGTCGGGGTTTTCAGGTGACTCAGACACAAGGGGAGTTGCAATATCCTCTTCCGAAATATCCTCAGAGATGGCCATAAACAGATTTTGTTCCTTACACTCATGGCCCAAGAAATATTTTTCATCACAATTATAACAAAGGCCTTTGAGTTGGCATTCAACCATTTCAACCCTGGTAAATTTTTGGATCTTTAGTGGACCGGAGGGAGAAGTGGGATTTACTGGTTTAGGGCAAGGGATAAAGGAGGGTTTCCGATTTTGACAAGATACAACCTGTTTTTCTTATTTATCTCTTTTAGTATCCTGCACCCAACTCTGAGGCCGAGCCATGAGGACATGGGCCTGAATCTCATCCTTGAGGCCACTAATAAAACATTTTTGGAAAAAGGCATCAGACATGCGCTCTATCCGAAAATCCTGGTTCTCAAAGGCAGCTATAAAGTCTCCCACCGTTTTGGACTGTTTCAACTTTGTCAAATGGCCCAAATGGTTGGTGTCAGTGTCAAAAAATTCATAAAGCTCTACCAAAAAGTGTGTCCAAGCAATATACCCTTGACAAGAAGTTTTTCTCCATTGCCACCATTGCCAACTGATGCCAACGCCCTCCCATCACACCCGCAGGACGGAAGGTCCATGTCGACTCACAGGATCTTCTCTTCTCTACTGGCCCGAAGAACTCTAAGGTTCTTCTATTTCCCTATCGGGAATAAATCTGCACCCACAGTAACTCTCGTGGGATCCCCCTTATTTACGAATCGGGAGATCATACTTTGCAATTTCACGAATCCAAAGGTCGAGTGTTGGATTATCAAAACCCCGAACCCCGACAATAGTCAATGCTGACCTTTCCCCTTTTCTATCGGGACTTGCTCTATCGCAATTTCACCCCTCGCGATATCGAACAACTTGTATACCCGACTCCCGATGCTCGATACGCCGAACCTCCGATGCTTGCATAGGTTGACTATTCAACGGTCCTTCACCTCATCAACACTTTGGGGTTCACAATATCGCGAATCCTGATGTGATTGTTTCAAAACTTCTCGCCATGAAACCCCGATAAGGTGTGCCACCTATCCACTCCTATGATGCCTGTGGTCCCACACTGTTCCTTTGTCTGTCGGGATATTGCGTATCGAAATATCGCAATCCCTGATGCTATGTGCACAAGACTTCCACCCACGAAACCCCGATGCACGATCCCTCATGTAAATGTGACGGTCCTTGTGACTCGGATCAATGACTCTGCCCCTCCTGAGCTTATATCCTTTAGAGAATATGACGTCATATCTCCCTTGACCTCCGCAAGTTCTAACGGTCCACGGATTTTCGCAAAATCTCCTCAGATAATTTCGACCATCTATTACTTCCGATGAATTCTTTGAAATGAATCAAGTACTCCTCCACGAGGACTTGTCCACCTGCGTGCAAACTTGCAATGCCTGTTTAAAACACTTCACGACACAAGCTTCCTATGCTTCTCTTGGTGATTACTCAAAGGTTTTATACCTCTTGAGATTTTCTCACGGCTTCAAGTTCTCGGAAAGAGGCCTCTTTCTCGCACTCCTTGCGGCAACTTTCAACACCTTCAAGTGCTTGAATACTTCAAATCTGTACCCACCTGCAGGAGCAGTCCTTCAACCCTCTCTTAGGTTCGCAACCCTAAACTTCCCTTGGCGTGCACACTCCTTGCATGACTCCTGTGCCCGACTGCACCTTTGGGATGAATGAGAACAAAAGCTACCTCTATCTGAACCCTTTTTCAACACACTCCTTGCGGACACTTCAACTACACTCCTTGCAGGAATTCTCTGGCTCAAATAGAGAAACAATTGAAACTCATTCCCTCTCCCTCTCAGACTTCAATTCAAATATGAAATCATATACACAACATATAAAAGAAAATGTATAATTGGAAGCAAACATTCATAATCATATTATTCGGCATCAATACACAGAGAACAACACAAACCATGAATTTGAATCAACTCTTTCTATTAATTCAAATGCCTGTACATGGGTGTTCTTACACAACTCTCTGCTTGCTCCTATGCTCACATCTTCAATAATGTTACAATGCTCAATGAAGGTGTCTATATCCCGTTTCCCTCTTGCTCTCTACAACTATCTAATCTAGAATTAAATTCTATCTACTTTACATTAACTATCTTAAATGCCTCCTACCTACTAAGGACGAGAGATAAAGGCTCAAGGTATGATTACAATACACAAGTGCGCTTCATCTTAATGGTTCATTTAAGATGGCGCAACAACTTCCAAGGTGTTTTCAAAATTCGTGCTGGCGCTCGTCCAGCTGTCTCCTGCCTTCCGCGCTAGCTCGCTTGATGTGGGAGATGCTCCTGCATCATACTCCCTCACTTGAAAACTTTCATGGGCTCCTATCCATGAGCTCCCACACGGTATGTCCATGCTTGTGTATCTCTGCTTCAATCTCCCAACTGGCATATTCAACTGGATGGTTTTTCCATTTGACCATATACTTAAAATACTACTTTCACCTGGTCCTCTTGCCCACTCGTTTGTCCAGTATGCATTCCATCTACAACTTCTCTGCAACTGGCATCTGTTTTCGCCACTAGATCACTGGTTGTTCATCACCAGTCTCTATTTCCTCAACTCTGTATGGGTAAAAATCTGAGATATTGAATATTGGAGAGATTTCGATCCCATCGGGTAATTCAATCTCGTATGCGTTCACCCCATATTTCCTCAAGACCCTACATGGCCCGATTTTCTTCATCTTCAGTTGGTTGTATGTTCCCCTCGGGAACCTTTCTTTTCTCAAATGTGCCAAAACCAGGTCACCAACCTCAAACTGAAGTTGTCTCTTATGATGATTGGCTATGTGCTTATATTCCTGACTTGAACTCTGCAATCGCTCCTTCACCTTGCTGTGAAGTTCTTTCATCACCTCTACGAATTATTCTACACTAGTGCTCCTAGTCGCAGTCTGTTCTGAATCCCTCAACTCAGAAATTCCTCTCGGTTTCATACCATAGACAACCTGAAATGGACTTTGGCCTGTGCTCTGATTCACTGATTCATTGTACGCAAATTTTGCGTGTGGCAATATACTATCCCACTGGATGTGATGCTCTGTCACCAAGCTTCTGAGCAAGTCTCCCAGACTTTTGTTCACTACTTCTGTTTTTCCATCCATCTGAGGATGATAAGTCGAACTAAACAACATGTTAGTTCCCAGCTTCTTCCATAAGGTCCTCCAAAAATGCCCTATGAATTTTGTATCTCGATCCGAAACTATGCTTCTCGGCAACCCATGAAGTCGAATGACCTCTTTGAAAAATAGGTTGGCAATGCGAGTCACGTCACTGGTATTCTGACATGGAATGAAGTGTGCCATTTTGGAAAATCTATCCACCACCACAAAGATTGAATCAACACCTCTTTTTGTTCTTGGCAACCCTAATACGAAATCCATGCTAATTGCATCCCACAGCCTCTCTGGTATGGGCAATGGTTGAAAAACCCCGCATTCTGCTTCCTTCCCTTCGAATGCTGGAAAATTCTGCATCTATCCACAAATATCTTGACATCCACTCACATTCCTGGCCAAAAATATGATTCGCTCAACTTTGCAAACGTCTTGTCATGACCAAAGTATCCTGCCAATCCTCCACTGTGTTTATCCTTCAGCAAGTTCTCCCTCATGGAGCATTTCAGAATGCACAGTTGATTACCTCTAAACAATAATCCTTCCTGGATCATATAGTCTGTCCAAGGGATTCTATCTCTGAGAATTGGATTCTCAGCCGCTTCATACGCTTCCTTAAAATCTTGATCATCGACGTACATGTCCCTGAGATCATCAAAACCCAATGTTTTGACTCTGAACTCTTGCAACAACAAACACTTCCTGCTCAAAGCGTCAACAACTTTGTTAGCAGTACCAGAAATATGCTTTACCACAAATGTGAAATTCTACATATACTCAACCCATTTGGCATGTTTCTGATTCAACTTCTCCTATTGAGTCACAAAATGCAATGCATGATTGTCACTGAACAATACAAAATCTTTCAGGATTAAGTAATGCCTCCATTTCTTTAATGCCTGTATGATAGCATATAACTCCTTGTCATAAGTGGAGAAGTTCAATTTCGCCTTGTTCAGCTTCTTGCTGAAGTATGCTATCGGCCTGTCATCTTGACTCAAGACCGCCCCGATTGCAAATCCTCTTGCATCGCATTTCACTTGAAATGTCTTCTAGAAATATGGCAACACCAGAACTGGTTGTTCCGTGATCTTCCTCTTCAACAAATTAAAACTCTTTTCAGCCTCTTCAGTCCAGTGAAAAGACTTATGTCTCTTTTTCACTGTGTCCATCATCGCTGCACTAATTCCACTGAAATTCCTGATGAATTTTCGGTAGAAACTAGCCAATCCATGAAAACTTCTTACCTCAAATATGTTCTTCGGTGATGTCCAATTCTTAATTACCTCCACCTTATCTAGATCCATCCTCAACTCATTTGCTGAAATAACAAACCCCAAGTAAATGAGCTCTGTCTTCATGAATGAGGACTTCTTCATGTTTATCAACAACTTCTCCTGCTGTAGTTTCTGCATCACTGTAGCCAAATGCTTCAGATGCTCTGCCACTATTTTACTGAAAACCAGTATGTCATCCAAATACACAATGACAAATTTCCCGATGAACTCCCTCAGGACTTTGTTCATCAACCTCATGAAGGTACTTGGTGCATTTTTTAATCCAAACGGCATAACAATCCATTCATACAAACCCTCGTTTGTCTTGAATGTTGTCTTCCATTCATCACCTTCTCTCATGCGGATCTAGTGATATCCGCTTTTCAAATCAATCTTTGAAAAGTATTTTTCTCCACTCAAGCAATCCATCAGATCATCCATCCTCGGAAATGGAAATCTGTAACTGATGGTTATCTTGTTAATCACCCTTGAATCAGTACACATCCTCCAACCTCCATCTTTCTTCGAACTGAGTACTGTTGGAACATGACACAGACTCAAGCTTTCCCTGACAAAACCTTTATCCAATAACTCTTGGACTTGCCTCTTAACCTCTTCATTCTCCTGCGGCATCAATCTGTACGCGACCTTGTTTGGCAAACTGGTTCCTGGTATGAGATCAATATGATGACTCACACTCCTGATCGGTGGCAACGAACGAGGTAATTCATCCACTACAATGTCAGCTAACTCTTCCAGCAGTTCCTGAATCTCATCTGGTAAATCATCCACTCTTGTGCTAGTCAACACAATTCTAGGCTTTCTAACCACAATGAACTGTGGATCCTCCTTCTTCTTAACCTTTGTAAGAAGTTCCTTCCCACTCATGAGAAGTAGTATGTTGCTTACTTCAGGCTTCACCTCCTTGTCTTTTATTGGAAGCAACATGTGAGTCCTCCCATTCTTCTCCAGGTTGTATGTGTTCATTCTCCCATCATGAATCACATTCCTGTCATATTGCCATGGTCTACCCAACAATAGATAACAAACATCCATAGGAATAACATCACACAAGATCTTATCATTATATCTACCTATCTTGAATTCAACCAAGAATTTTTTAGTGACAGTTACCTGGTGTCCTTTCTGTAGCCACGAAACTCTGTATGTGCTTGGATGATCAATCGTCTCCATCTCCATCTTCTCTACCATCTTTGTAGATATGAGATTGTTAGAAAAATAGGACCGCGGAGCAATAAAATAAAACAAATTTAGAAACAAAACACAAAAGACACACAATACAAGAGAGACACAGATTTACGTGGTTCACCCAGTGTGGGCTACGTCCACCAGAGAAATTGCCAGGTCCTTTCTTTATTATTATCCAGCAAATGAAGGGATAAAACCTACAACAAAACCTGCTATAACTTCCTCTTCTCTCTCTCACAGTCTCCTCTCTTAGAATACAATATTCCCCATCTACCATAGCCGTAATACATTTCCCTCATAAAAGAGGGTTTCCTTCTAGGGAAAAAAACCCTAACATAATCTCTACCGTTAGATCTGCGACCTTATAATGAACGGGCCAGATTTACAATGAAATTACAATATACTTTTACAAGGTAATTTTTGCTTCGGGAGATTCGCCCCCAAACCCCCATCAGGGGACGCTGCCCTCGAACCCCCGCTGGGGGCATGCTTTCCCCCAGACCCCCCAGTCGGGGGGATGGACCCCCCGGACCCCGCAGAGGGGGTACCCCCCCTCTGCACTCCCCCGCATGGAAGAGTGTACATACTTCTGGGGTGTAAATACTTCATGGGGTATAAACACGGTTGAAAGCAAGGACCTCTGAATCGGGAAGATAATCAGGCTCCACAACCAACAATCTCCCACTTGGAGACTGATCTCAACAAATTCACTGCTGCTGTATATGCTAGACTCTGAACCTTCTTGGACCTGGAAAATTTCTCATCTTCATCTTCATTATTGAAGACCAACTGAAACTGAGAAAGAACTCAGTTTCTTCCTGGTTACTCCCTTTGTTAACATGTCTGCAGGATTCTGGCTAGTGTGTATCTTTTCCAGCTTCAATTGTCCATCTTCCAAGGCGGATCGTATGAAGTGGTACCTCAACTGTATATGATTAGTATTTGAATGGAAGGCTGAGTTCTTTGCAAGGTGAATGGCACTCTGACTATCACAGTACAACCTGTTGTTCTCCTGCTTCTTTCCCAATTCCTCCATAAACCTTTGTAACCAAATCATCTCTTTACTAGCCTCTGTAGC
>ML785218.1:61385-109382 GCA_009831015.1 Picea engelmannii | reverse complement strand
ATTAGAAATACCTTATTCGACGCCGAGGGTTTTTCATACAATTTGGCCAACGCGTCCATCAAACCCTTCGTTGTCTTTTCTTTCGAAATATTGAAAGCCACCGACACTGCCAGGCTCAGCCGTATCGTTCCTAGAGCCTTTCTTTCAAGAATCTCCCATTCTTTGTCCTTCATGGCCGCCGGCTTCTTTGCTACTCCGCTCAATGGTAGGAATAGATCCTTCTGATATAAATAGTCTTCCATCTGCATCTTCCATAACTGGTAGTTTTGGCTGTTAAATTTCTCGACCCTAAACTTTCCATCTTTCGACATTGCTCCCACTCGAACCAGGAACCCTCTTTTCCTACAAGTTACCTTATGCTCTGATACCAGTTGTTATAAAAACAGGACCACGAAGCAATAAAATAAAACAAATGCAGAAACAAAACACAAAAGACACACAATACAAGAGAAACACAGATTTACGTGGTTCACCCAGTGTGGGCTACATCCACCAGAGAAATTGCCAGGTCCTTTCTTTATTATTATCCAACAAATGAAGGGATACAACCTACAACAAAACCTGTTGTAACTTCCTCTTCTCTCTCTCACAGTCTCCTCTCTCAGAATACAATATTCCCCATCTACCATAGCCGTAATACATTTCCCTCATAAAAGAGGGTTTCCTTCTAGGGCAAAAAACCCTAACATAATCTCTACTGTTAGATCTGCGACCTTATAATGAACGGTCCAGATTTACAATGAAATTACAATATACTTTTACAAGGAAATTTTTACTTCGGGAGCTTCACCCCCGAACCCCCACTAGGGGCCCACTTTCCCCCAGACACCCTAGCCGGGGGAATGGACCCCCTAGACCCCGCAGAGGGGGTACCCCCCCTCTGCACTCCCCCGCGTGGAAGAGTGTACATACTTCTGGGGTGTAAATACTTCATGGGGTATAAACATGGCTTAAAGCAAGGACCTATGAATCAGGAAGATAATCAGGCTCCACAACCAACAATTATCTGTGCTACCACTGTCTACAATAACCTTGCATACCCTGTTCTTGGCCTTGCAAGTAGTCCTGAAAAGTCTGGTCCTTTGGAATGAACTTTCCACCTCCTTCTCGGGTGTCAAAAGGACTTTTCACATCATCAACGATCTTCCGCCTTCAGTGTCTTCTGCCTCAACATCCCACCTTTGTGCCTTGGCGATGTGAGTTTCCCCAGTTTCCTTCTTTTTACCTGGACACTCATAAGACTTGTGCCCATTTTTTCCACATGTAAAGCATGTAATTACTCCACCTCTTCCTCTACCTCTACCTCTAGTACGAGGAAAAGTGTTGTTGTCAGCATAATCTCCCCTCTTCTCATTATGTTTCCTTCTCTGTGAGGTTCCACCTCTCTCAATTTTACCCTGAGGTTTCTTCCAGTCTTCCCTGGGCTTCTGATATTTGTTCTGGGCAACTGATTTTCCTCTTGGCTGGCTTCTGCCTCGACCCCTCTGACTTTTCTTTCAGCTCAGTTTCTCTTCTTCTTTCAGAGCCATATGATAAGAATATTCCACCGTTCAGATGGTTACCATGCTCATCTCATCTTGGATATCATATCTCAGGCCATTCATATATCTGGAAACTTTTTCATCATCGCTCTCCCGATGACCTGCCCTGATGTTCAGTTTATAGAATTCCTCAGTGTATTTTTTCACTGTCATGAGCTTCTGTCTCAGGTTCTGCATTCTCCTGAACAGAGAAATTTGATAATCCCTGGGGATGAATTTCTCCTTCATCTTTGCGATCATTCGATCCCATCTCTTGATCTTCTAGTTGCCCTTGTAGCGTCTGTCAGCTTGTAGTTCATCCCACCACAATGTTGCATGTCCCTTCAATCTTGTGATAGCATGCTTAACTTTCTTATCTTCTTAGACATCTTCATAGTCAAAGTATGTGTCTAGATCTCTAATCTAGTCTAGAAGCTCCTCCACATCCAAGTTTCCCTCATAAACTGGAATGTCCATCTTGGCTCTTGCACCCATCCTAGCAATAGCTCTGATCAAACGCTCATTTGATGCATCTTCAGTTGCAACTTCTTCTTCTCGTTCAGCCTCAACTTCGCTCTCGGAATCACTGAGATCCCCGCACTGACTGTGTGTCTTTGCACTGTCTCCATGTCTTCAAGTCTTTCTCGGAGATCACGCATCTGTCTCTCCATGACTGGATCTGTCACCTGTCTGCCTCTTCTTCTCGGCATTTCCATATCCTCTGGATTAGGTGATTGCACGTCCCTTCTTCTAGGCAGCATGATGAATTCTCTTTCTTCTCTGCTACAGAAAGCAAAGAACCCTTTTGTGCTCTGATACCAGACTGATGTGTATCAGAGTGCTCTTTACCTCTTATGCCTCCCTCATATGAAATATACAAACAAGAATCAAGCTCTGATACCACTTGATGCCAACGCCCTCCCGTCACACCCATAGGTCGAAAGGTCCACGTCGACTCACAGGATCTTCTCTTCTCTACTATCCCAAAGAACTCTAAGGTTCTTCTATTTCCCTATCAGGAAATATGCACCCACAATAACTCTCATGGGATCCCCCTTATTTACGAATCGAGAGATCAGACTTCGCGATTTCATGAATCCAAAGGTCGAGTGTTGGATTCTCAAAACCCCAAACCCCAACAATAGTCAACGCTGACCTTTCCCCTTTTCTATCGGGACTTTCTCTATCGTGATTTCTCCCCTCAGGATATTGAACAACTTGTATCCCCAACTCCCGATGCCCGATATGCTAAACCTCCGACGCTTGCGCAGGTTGACTATTCAACAGTCCTTCACCTCATCGACACTTCAAGGTTCGCAATACCATGAATCTTGATGCAATTGTTTCGAAACTTCTTGCCATGAAACCCCAATAAGGCGTGTCACCTGTCCACTCCTCTGACACCTGTGGTCCCACACTGTTCCTTTGTCTGTCGAGATATTGCGTATTGGAATATCGTGATCCCTGATGCTATGTGCACAGGACTTCCACCCACGAAACCTCGATGCACGATCCCTCGTGTAAATCTGACGGTCCTTGTGACTCGGATCAACGGCTCTGCCCCTCCTGAGCTTATATCCTTTAGAGAATATGATGTTGTATCTCCCTTGCACTTCCACAAGATCTAATGGTCCATGGATTTTCGTAAAATCTCCTCAGAGAATTTTGATCTTCTATTACTTCCGATGAATTCTTTGAAATGAATCAAGTACTCCTCCATGAGGACTTGTCCACTTATGTGTAAACTTGCAATGCCTATTTAAAACACTTCACAACACAAGATTCCTGTGCTTCTCTTGGTGATTACTTGAAGGTTTTATACCTCCTGAGCTTTTCTCATGGCTTCAAGTTCTCGGAAAGAGGCCTCTTGCTCGCACTCCTTGCGGCAACTTTCAACACCTTCAAGTGCTTGAATACTTCGACTCTGCACCCACCTGCAGCAACAATCCTTCAACCCTTGCTCAGGTTCACAACCCTAAACTTCCCTCGGCCTGCGCACTCCTTGCATGACTCCTGTGCCTGACTGCACCTTTGGGATGAATGAGAACAAAAGCTACCTCTATCTAAACCCTCTGTCAACACACTCCTTGCGGACACTTCAACTACACTCCTTGCAGGAATTCTCTGGCTCAAATAGAGAAACAATTGAAACTCATTCCCTCTCCCTCTCAGACTTCAATTCAAACATGAAATCATATACACAGCATATAAAATAAAATGTATAACTGGAAGTAAACATTCATGAGCATATTATTCGGCATCAATACATAGAGAACAACACAAACCATGAATTTGAATCAACTCTTTCTATTAATTCAAATGCCTGTACATGGTTGTTCTTACACAACTCTCTGCTTGCTCCTATGCTCACATCTTCAATAATGTTACAATGAACAATGAGGGTGTCTATATCCCGTTTCCCTCTTTCTCTCTACAACTATCTAATCTAGAATTAAATTCTATCTACTTTACATTAACTATCTTAAATGCCTCCTACCTACTAAAGACGAGAATTAAAGGCTCAAGGTCCAATTACAATACACAAGTGCGCTTCATCTTAATGGCTCATTTAAGATGGCGCAACAACTTCCAAGGTGTTTTCAAAATCCGTGCTGGCGCTCGTCCAGCTGTCTCCTGCCTTCCGCGCTAGCTCACTTGATGTGGGAGATGCTCCTGCACCACCAATGTTCTTGATCTAGATGGAGAACACCATATCAGAGTTTGGCCAAGTCATTTGTAATGTCGTATAAAGAGAAATAATGTTCCATTTTGGTTACCTAACCAATGGGGTCCAAGCCATCAAATTTGGTCACATCCACCCACAGAAGGCGTATGTCATGATGAAAGTGTTGGTTATGAAAGTTATGGGAATGAGAGGAATGGTCACCTTCAATATGTAGAGGTGAGGAAGAGGAAGGGTTATCTGTAGGAATATGCGGTTTGGTGCAGAGTGTCGAAAATACAGATTCAAGATGGATGGTGAGGTCTTGTTTGATTTACTCCATTGAGGACTGCATGGTTGTATTGATGGCGACAACATTGGCACTGAGTTGTTTCACTTCTTATTGGGTCTCGATGAGACTAGATTGCAAGGTGTTGAAGTGAGTTTCCAAGTCTTGGCTACGAGTATGGGCCATGAGGATGGGGGAACTGAAAAGGGGCGGACAGGGTCAAAAATTTTGCCGAAAAATGATATGGATGAATGTAATAAGGGAGAAGAGATGAATCCAATGGAATAGGTCTCAAATAATGGTGAAAAAAATTCCAAACTTGTTTTTTTTTTACACCTATGGAATTATACTCCGATCTGAAGAATACTGCAGAGAGGAAATGCCCAAATGATTAACCAAAAAGAAATGTGTATTTACTTGGCAACCCAAACATAGTTGCGCGACAAGGGTTAGGTATTCAAGGGTTCTATAGACAAGGGTTTTCCCTGTGCTATAGCTCTCTGATATACGTGCGGGGTCCAATGGTAGTACTCGGCCCAATATCTCATGGCACTAACTAAGGAGGACAGACCATACCCTTAGCCGTACTACCCGAATACCCAGGTACTAGAGAGTATCTTCCTGAGTTCTATTCTCGGTGGCACTATAGCAGTCAGACGATCGATCAGTTTATCTAAATTAGAGGGCTTCAGGAAATCTAGGTCGATCTGTACACATGTGTTGTCTGATGCACTACCACTCGAAGGGGTGCCAACATGGATTACAAGGGTGGCCAACAGATGTGCTCTTAAGAACCACTTGTATTTCCTGCGTGTATGGATCCCTCAACCGTGGGTTTATGTGTGTAATGACAGATCTCTTTGGCTTAAAGATATCAGAATATGTCTCTACCCTGAAAAAAATTTACCCACAATTTCTGCCAAGGAAATTGTTCTGATACCACTTGTAATATACCATATATAAAAAGTATGCAGAACAAAATTAAAATGCTAGAAGTGACAAAATAACAACAATATAACCAAAATAATCACCACAATAACACTGAAATGATATAAGAATAACAACAGAAATAACACTTTGATTCTAAGAGCAATGTTCATGGGCCTCTTCGGGGGGCAACCTCCAGTCGAGCATAGCTCTATTACAATAATTTCCAAGATAGAGTTCTCATGCCCTCGACTCCTATTTTTACTAAATATGTCTATCAAAAGAAGCATCTAGAGGAATATCCTTCTAGAAGCGGAAGCTTCTATTAGGTCTTATTACATTCGACTTATTCTATTTTATTGCAAGGCCTTATTAATATTGACCTTTATTACATCCAAATATATTTTTCTACCTATGTGTGGGTTAGGACCCTAACAAAATCCTTAATTATGCCCATACATTTGACCTTCCTTGAATCAAATGAATACAGGTCTCCATATGGCCTGGTAATTTCGAGGCCAAGTCTATCCATAATAGCCTTGGGCATCACGTTATGCGAGGCTCCAAAATCCATCATGCAGTTATGTAGCATACGATCATGAACGCTTAGTGTAATGTAGAAAGGATCAACAGTATCTCTGGCCCCTTCAAAATGCAGACCAAAAATTATATTAGGTTTATCATCTTCCAAATTTATAACATTATCTTGACTTCCCATATCTGAAAAAATTATCATTTTGGTGATTTTTTTTCAGTAAACAGAATTCTTTTCCAGTTCAACCAGAGGGATTGGTATTTTGATTTTGTTAATCTAATTTTCTAAGCTGAAACCTCCTATAATTTTTTCAGTTTCTCTGATTGGTACTTCGGTCTCCTTCTTTTCAACTTTATTTGTTTGTATTGCTTTGTTCTCATTTGTTTTTGTTCCTACCGTCTGTGTTTCAGATGTCTTAGTTTTGGTACCTTGTGGGTCAACTCCTTTCATCCTGGTGTTCTGAGTTGCAGTTCCCTTTGGGGCTGGTTCATATACTTTGCCTCTCAGCAGGATTTTCTTTGGTTGGATAGTTGTTATGTTTTTTGTTTTAGACCTTAGATTATACTTGTTTTGGAGTTCGGCCATTATGGTGTCGGTGATTCCTTGGAAAGTAGGATCTTCTATATTATTTGTGTTGCTATCCTCACGAGACCAATGTTCTATTTTTAAAGAAGTCTCATAATCATGTCTAGTTAAATGAGGTTGATAACAATCTTCACCGAGATTATTTATATCTTCTTCTAAATCCTCAAATTCTTGTATGTCATTTCCTCCTATAAAATTTTCATTTTTTAAAGGAGTCTAAACCTTTTGATCTTCATTTTTAATTTGTCTTTGTTGTATTTGAGGATTGGGGTTCCTCCTGAATTCTCTCCTAACAAACTAATTGGCTTTAGATTGATCTAGTTCCATCTTTGAAATTTTAATGGATAGTTATTTGATTATCTTTGCCATTTCATCCATATTGTCATCGACAGACCTCCCAAATCCTAAGGGTCTTGCTTGTTCCCTAAACCGTTCAATCTCTTTGTTTCCTGCTTCCACTTTGGTTTTTAATTTTCTAGAGGCCATCATATTTGACTCAATCTCTATGACATCGCCTTGCATTCGGGTAAGGTTGGCCACTCTTCTTTCTCTCAATAATAGTGTGAAATCAGGATCGAAATCTCCTGCAAAAGTTACCTTTGCTGTGGGATGAGAAGGTTTAACCTCGATTGGGATCTTGTTATATAATTTATTAAATCTTTGGATGAACTCAATAACCATTTTGGAATTTTTCTTCCCTAAAGCCCCAAACTCAGTTAAATAGCATAAGTGATCTTTTCTTCCCCCCCATTGTCTAAGAAAAGAGTTTTCTAACGCATCATAGGATAATATAGAACATGCGGGAAAACCTCAAAACCAAGTTCTCACCTGTCCTTTGAAGGTTTGAACAAATAATCATGAATACACGTCTTTGTGTTCGAGACCAAGGATATCTGCGAATGGATCAAATAAGTTGATATGTTCAACTGCAGTTAGGTCTCCTTCCCCGGTAAACTTAGGAAGGTTTTTCATTTTGTTCTCGAGTAAATCATGAAGGGGTACTGGGAGAACCAAAGGGGCGTATCTAGTAGCTAATTTGGAAAAAATTATAGGAGGTGGGGGTGGCACTTGACCACTCCCTCCTCCTCCTACAAAAGACATAGATATCCTAGGGGAGTTAACTAGTAGATTATAAAGAGGATTTTCGAAGATGTATAGCGATCCCTTAGCTTCTTCGGGATGAAGTGAGAAAGGCTTCGAAAACTACTTATCGGGAGACGAGAAGATTGAAAAAGGGGGGAACGGGATACAGAGACTCGGTTCCTCTGACTTGCAAGAGATGTAAACAGGGGAATCCACAGGTGTGGAATTTGAGTATATGGTACCCTCTTCGAGACTTTATGAGGTCAGGAAATATAACTGAAGAGTTGGTGGGACATCAGTCGTCACGAGCTTTACTAAGGGATTCTCTCCTTCGCTTACACAAGAGGTAGTCGAATGAGTTTCATATTAAATTTCCAGAAACACTAGATTTGGGTGTATGGTCTCAGCTTCAACTGTCTTAGCCAACGTTTCTCTGAAAAGGGTTTGGGTGGAAACTTCTTGCGAGGTTATTGTTTTAAGTGGAATCCTAGCCTTAGGCTGCATTTATTTAGGTTGGTAGGCTGCAGTGGTTTGCTTAAGGAAACCTCTTGTTTTTAGTATTTTTTGGGGATCAAAAACAGGCTTGGTCTGCTTATCATCTGGGTTTTGTCTGGTATTCCTTCAACTAGATGCCAGCTTATTTAAATGTGGAGTCACCAAGTGAATAATAAATTAGCCTTTAAAAGGTGTTCACTCTTTGTTCACTATCAAAGAGAGAAAATCACAGATGTCATTCTCCCAGCGAAAATAGTTTCGTTTCTCCATTCCCCAACAATGGCTCCAAAAAGATGTTGTTCCATAGTTTATACTTAAGTCTTGAAAGTATAAATTCTAGGCATCTGAAAAAGGAGGGTGTATGATATAAAGAAAGGAAAAAACAAATCTTAGGGGAAAAAGAAGCTATGGCTGATTTCTGAGTTGTCTTTGTCCAACTTCCAATTGTTCCTGGATGCTAATGTCCTGCTCAATGACTGCCCATGAACGTTCAAGTTCAAACTGGGTGGTTGTAGTTTTTAAGATGGTGTTAAAAAGAGTTAAGGAGATATTGGTCTGGTCTGTGAGACCGGGTTCGACATTGGGCTGTCTTGTAATAGGTATTGTCATAGAGGAAGAAGAGTCTTAAAGATTTGTTTATTTTTAGGTTTTTGTTTCTATTTTAGATTATGTAAGAAACATTCCCAAATTTTGAATTTATAGTATAACAGAATCAAAGGTTGTTTCCCATATTTGGGCTAAACTGAAAGCTACACATGGAATGAAAGAACACATAAAGTTGTTGAACACTGTGAGGCATCCACCAAGGAAGTATCTCACTTTGTGACACAAGAAGAAAAAAACAAGAAGAACTTTAATGAAGCATAAGATATGGAAATCTAAGTAATTCATAGGTCTTGTACCTGCTGATAGCCGATATAGAGGAAAAAATGTAAACAAATTAGATGACTAAAATAATCAATCACCACAATAGATGTTGTACTAAATTACAACTAAGAATTCATCAAAGATATATGAGAAATGATATTAAATATGAAATAATTAGAGGAACACATAAATCAAACTTGACGGGATCTGGAGTCTTAGAATTACATTTGTATTAATTCTGGAAAATGAAAAAATTTCTCTGATACAATCGGCCAAGAAAAATCCTTTTATGTGTCTTTCAAAATTGTATTTATACAAAGAAAATCATCAACCCTAGATGATTGGTATTCTCCTAATCTCCTAGGTGCCAACGGTTACAGAATACGAAATTCGAACCATTTTGCTCGATTACTTTTTACTTTTTACCAGTTGGACAAAAATGAGCACACATGCGTTACTTCATCATTTCTTTGAAACACTTCCTTTGCTCAGTCCCAAACACTCGACGCACCTGTATGCAAACTGCACCAAAATTCTGGAAGGTTTTAACGTATCCTTTTCTTTGAACACATATAACTTCCTCTAAATTTTGGGCAGCCTATCTTCAATCTTTCCCTTGTCAAACTTTGTCGACTGCAACTGTATATTTGTCTTTATTAGCCACTTGTCCAATTGGGTGATGTCAAGCTGCTTCAATTGTGAAATATTGAGCTGAGCTTCATTCCATCTCTCCTTGATATGTTGTTGATGCCTTACAACATTTATCTATCCTAAGATCCCAGGACAATCACCTTTGCCAATGCCCAGTGTTTTTGTATCTAGCTAATCAAACACTTCTTCAAATTCTTTTCTAACTTCTGTTGCCATTTTCCTGCTTTCGAGAATATTAGTCTCCCATGTCTTTAACATGATGTCTCCCCTAATATTCTCTTCTACAGTCAAATTTGGGATTGTTGGTACTTCCTCTCTAGCTGAAAACGCTACTACCCTTTGAAAAGCAGCACGGGTTTTTGTAGCTTCTTTTTCCTTGAAAACGATGTTATCCAGTGAGTGTATTATTTCCAGGAAGTATTTTTGAACTATTTCTATTTTAGAAAGCATGTGTTGTTGTTCTGCCTGTAGTTTCTCATGCACCTCTAGTGTCTAGGCTTGAAATGGTGTCATATTCACGACTTGTCCTTCAATGGACTTAATTTCATCCTGTATCCGTCTCACTAATTCTTCCTGTCGAATAACCTGCACTTGATTCATTTGCATCTACTTGTTCACTTCATCTAAACTAGCCTTCAACAATTGCAATTCCCGTTTGTTAGAAGTTCTGACATTTTAAACTCTTTGATTTACCTCCTCTCGAATATTATTTTTTGAGTGCCTTATTTTTTCCTGCAACTGAGCTATCATTTCATTTTTCTATTTCATCCTTGTTTTCAAAGAATCAACTGAGAATAAATTTTTTGTTGCCAAAGTTCCCATAGAGCCTTCTACCTCTGTGGTGAAATCTTCCTCTTCTAGGTTCTGCCCATCTACGAACACTCTTTGTTTTTTCACCAGTGTGCCTCCTCTCGAATGCTTTCCTGTTTTACCACAACCTTCCTCTTCCTGCTGAAAAAGTAGTCGGAGGAAGTTATCTCTTCTCTAGAGATGGGAGTAAGTTCTCTTGAATATATGACTTCCATATGGGGGGTCCCAAAGTTGATTGTAAAGGAGTTAATGATGTAATAGAGCTACCCAATTCTGAAGATTGAGTTTCTTCTGTTATTTTGGGGATATCTATAGGAATAGCTGACGATGAAGGTGGAATTGTTTGACCTGAATTTGAAGGAGTCTCAGGCCTAACTTTTGTCTCCAACTCTGGGTGCTATGTTTGTGAAGCTCCTTCTTTTTTTGAAGACGCTTCTGTCTTCTTTGGATTTTCCTCTGCAATTCCTTCATCATGAACCTCTGATATGAAACCTAGGGGAATACTTCCTTGAGATGTAGGAGGGTTATTCATTCTCCCTGTAGTATCTTCGGCAAACCACTTCACCTGTGCTTCTAGAAAGTTAGAAAGTTGGTATGTAGGTTGGGTGATAATGCATGAACTCTATCTAATATTTCTTCATAGGTTATGGATCCCTTGAACATGTCATCACAGGGAGAAACGTTATGTTCATATGTTTTCATGTTGCAGTGAGTAAGATGATTTCCTACAATTTGATGAGGGTCATGTTTTTTGAGTTCAAGATCCACCAATTTGATGTCATCCAATGCTGCAACTTCCACCTTGGAATGACCCAAGTTAAGAAATGAATAATTCCCAATCTGTACAGGAAAAACTGGCCAGAACTTCTTCTGTGTTGCTTTCAATTCTGTGTTGATGCCACCAGTTACTATTTGGTAGGCCACCTCCCTGCACACCAGTCTGTCGTGAAGGAACTTTGGAAGTGTGTGAGGAGGAATCGAGCACCCAAAAACCCTGACATAGGAGAAACCCTCTTCAATAAACCAATCTACAATTGCCCTGATATTTCCCACGATTTTCTTTGAAATATGAGGGGGTGAAAAACCATACAAAATTTGGTGCAAAGGTATCACTACGCAGTGACATATTTCGTAAAAGAAATCTTTAACATTCTCCTCCCATAGTTTAGAGTGATAAACATGAATGGGCTCTGCACAGGTTGGGTTCCAGCTCCAATTCATCAAAGGAAATGGATTCATGTAACAGACAACATCCATAATATATGCAGACATGTAGAAGATGTAGGTCGGCCTTTCGATTTTGTTGTTTGGTACTCTGCAACCTCATTACCTAGATTGTCTGATAGAATTTTATCCCAGTTGAAGCTGAAACCCTCAGCTACTTCGTGTAGAAGTGGTACCCATTCTGCAAGGAAATGGGTGGGGATTTTCTTCCCAAAGAGTCTACATAGAATTAGAGCTATATAAACCATGTATTTGTTTAACGAAGATATGGCGTAGATTCCATGGGTATCGTCTCTAAATCTAGCTAGAATTCCCCACCAGTCTTTGATTATATTTGGATATATCTGATTGAATTTTGTACACTCCTTTCTTTGAAATTCTACTATGAATTCGACATTATAAATGTATTTAGAAGTAGGGGGAATTTTGTACATTACTTGGATGTGCTCGGGTCCAAACGAGCCGAAGATGACCCCTTGGTTGTTTAGAATGCTCCTTGACTAGACGTCGGTTTTCTCTAAAGCCCAACATACCATGTCATTATATGGCATGAGTCTCGGCTGCGTGGATATCTTGTGAAGCTCAGAATCTACTATGTCTCTGAGTTTATTTCTAGTCCTTTCATTCCCAAAATCGTTGGGACAATTCCTAATCTCATAGTCCAAGTTTTCAAAAATCTGCCTCCAGGATTTGATTGTATCCACAACATGTGGCGTAGTGTCTGACATAACATCTACATCCGGATTTAAGCTTCCACCTGCCTCCTCACTCTTTTTAGGCACTTTTATGGGTGCCATGATGGTTGTGCTAAAATGAAAACTTGTTGCAGAGAAGAAAATCATGAGTTCTTCTGAGTGTAACTCCCCCCTAGTATGAAAATAAGAATGAAATTCAAAATAACAAACCTTTATTAACCTTTAACATGTCTTAAATTTAGCGTACCGATACAGGAAATAAAAATTAAATTCTTTAATGGGGATGGTACGCCTGGAGATACGCACTTTATGTCAAAAAATATCTCCATTAATCCATTATAGATACTACCACATATCGACGATTTCAAAACTGGGATTTTGAAAGGCATGTCATCAAAAACTCCGAATAGCGAAACATGAAAAGTTACTTAACACCCTTAATTCTTGTTTTTAAAATTAAGTTAATTACGTTTAAGCGCTTAATTCTTTCGGGACTTCGTGTTTTATAGTTTCGAGTATCGTGTCCCCAAGAGGCGTGACACAAGTAAATCTTGAATTGCGAAACCACGATGGGATTTATTTAGGCATTAATCACTTGTTTTAACCTATTAATTAATCGTGATCAGGGGTTAGTCTTTACTTTTCGTGGATTGGAGTATCAGGACTCCGACGATTCTTTAACATAATAAATCGTGAAATTGTGATGGGATTTATTATCATTAAACCCTCTTAAAACATAGCATTAACTTTTAAGAACTTCACGACTTCGGGAATCAGGGTTTAAGGGGACTCAAGGTTGACTCTTTGATTCCTTGAATGGTGACTGATTAACGATCTGTTAAGGATGTTTTAAACCTTAATTAATCATGATTAAAGGTATTTCATGAAAAGCGCATTGGGACATTTGAAATGATTCTTAAGTTGAGATGGCTGAAAAAGAACATGAAAGGCTTAAAAGGCCGCTAACATTTTTAATTATTACTTTAAAATCTGTTCAATTCTTTTTTTTTTTAAATCAGTTTTTCGAGACTTCGGTACCGGGCCTTTGGGGTTATTATTAAAAAACATACTTTGTGAATGGACGAACCCCGAAACCCAAAAATGAAGAAAGACCTTTTGACCCCTTTTTAGAACCAAGGGCGGCTCCGTAACCAGAGAAAAAGGAGATTTGGATTTAGAGAAGAAAAAATAAACTTTGTTCCAACAGTGGCCTTGGTGATATATTACAAACTATATTAGTTTGTTCATGATCTCCTTTGAATACAACTTTTAATACAAGTAGTGAGGGACAATCTTCAGTTGTATGTTTCTCTACACATATTGCACGAATATGAATATTATTTAGAGGACATTGATTTTTAGGACACTTCATTCTATACTTAGGAAAAAAGATGGTTAAAGTTGTAGTTTTTTCTTGTTGTATTTTCTTAGCATTAAAATCATAAAACTAATAATTTAATATACCCATGAATTCAGTTTTAAAGTTTTCTAGCAAGTTACCAATTTCAGCTTTAGTAATACTTCCTGTTGCATTTTTTGTTCCTTTTGAAAGGGCATCCCTTTGACTTTTTCCATCTTTAACTTTACCTCTAGAATATTTCTTGTACAAATTAGAAATTTGTTGAAATAGAAAAGATGAGATATCATTAGTCCCATAAGATTAAGGATATCAATATATTCATCCCAAAGACCCTTTAAAAATATAGTACATATGACATCAAAATTTAATGAACTATGCTTTGATTTTTGCAAATTATACAAAAAAAATTCTAGGTAATCTTACAAATTTTCATTTTCTTGTTGTGCCATTATGAAGATATCCTCTTTTGAGTCTCTTGGCCTACAATAGGCTTGATATTTCTTAAGAAATATCTTCCTCATGGTGTCCCAATGTACTATTTTACTTTCTCCAGGTCCCATGAACCACTTCAATGCAGTGCCTTTTAAAGTGGAAGGAAACAATCTCAATTTATAAACATCATCAATATAGCCATAAGTTTTGCATAAAATATCAAACTCAAATAAAAAGGCATCAAGATCTTCAGAAGGCATACCATAGAAATTAGGTAGAATGTAAGGAATAATATTCTTCATTTTTAATCCATTTCCAAACTCTGTAGGTACATCTAACATGGGAAACCCAAATGCAACTTCACTTGTTCTATTCAAGTCATCATTTTGATCTCTTTCTTGTTCCCCTCCTCCTTGTCTTGGTATTCTTTGTCTTTCTTCTTCATTTTTCCTTCTTCATCATTCTCTTTCTTCTCAGGCTCTTCTTTGATCCAAGGTTTCTAGTATTCTTTCATATCCACCTCCCATTATTCTACCATCTGGTGCTCTTCTTAGACCACCTCTTTCTACATAAGATTCAACATCTTCCATCTTTCTTTCCCAAAAGATACAAAATGGTTTACTTCAATATTCTAGTGTTTCTTCTGGATCCTCAAATGGTTGAACATTATCTTTTGTCTAAGTGTATCTTGAACTCTCAACAACAATCATTTTTCATGTATCTTTCTTAGTACCTGCAAGCAAGTTAGTTTTGGGGGGTTGTATGGATGTTTTGATAAGAGGTTGGATATATGACTTAGTAGATGGTTTTGAATATGATGAAGCCAATGGTTTCATAAGTGATTGTGAAGATGGTTTAGTTTATGGTTATGATGGTGGTTTAGTAAGTCATTTTATGGGGGGTTTTGGTTTTAGTTTTTCTAAGGTTTTTGGTTTTTCATGAATGACTTATTTTTCTAATTCAATGAACATACCCTTACTATCCTTAGGAATAATTGGTTTATGCATTCAACATGTGCATGACATAGACTTGTGAATGCTCACTAAAGTCAATACATAGGTTTTAAACTTCTTCTTACAATCTTCACTCCCCTCCTATAAAAAAATGTGCATATCAAAAAAAAAGTACCACACGGATTGAAGAGATGAAAATCAAAAGAAAATAAACAAAATATTTTTTTTCAATTTTAAAAGTAATTCCTTTAGTGCCTCCCCAACATAGCAAAAAAATGTTTGGTTTATCTAAAGGTATAGATTCCTCAACTTTTATTATCAATATGAATCGGTAAACTTGTGAGAGACGGGAACAATATGTGCATAATCTAGTCTTGAAATTGACTAAGAGTTCCTACTAAAATCAATGAAATAATGTTAGGGTCCTAACCCGCACATAGGTAGAACAATATATGTGGATGTAATAAAGGTCAATATTAATAAGGCCTTGCAATAATAAAATAAGTCGAATGTAAGAAGACCTAATTGAAGCTTTCGCTTCTAGAAGGATCTTCCCCTAGATGCTTCTTCTGATAGACATATTTAGTATAAATATGAGTCGAGGGTATGAGAACCCTAGCTTGGAGATTATTGTGATAGACCTCTACTCGACTGGAGGTTTCCCCCTCAAATAGGCCCATGAACATTTCTCTCAGAATCAAAGTATTATTTCTATTGTTATTCTTATATCGTTTCAGTGTTATTATGGTGATTGTTCTGGTTATATTGTTGTTATTCTGCCATTTCTAGCATTTTATTTCTATTCTGCATACTTTTTATATTTGGTATATTACAAGTGGTATCAGAGCACTTTCCTTGGAAGAATTTGTGGGTAATTTTTTTCCAGGGTAGAGATGTATTCCAACATCTTTAAGCCACAAAGATCTGTTGTTACGCGCATAAACCCGCGGTTGAGGGATTCACACACATAGGAAATACAATTGGTTCTTAAGCACACATATGTTGGCCACCCTTGTAACCCCTATTGGTACCCCTTCGAGTGGTGGCGCATCAGACAACACTTGTATACGGATTGACCTAGATTTCCTGAAGCCCTCTTTAGATAAATTGGTTGGCTGCCTGACTACTATAATGCCACCGATAACAACACTCGGGAAGATACTCTATAGTACCTAGGTAGTCGGGTAGTATGACTAAGGGTACGATCTATCCTCCTTAGTTAGTTCCCTAATATATTGGGCTAAGTACTATTGTTGGACCCCACACGTATATCAGAGAGCTATAGCACAGGAAAAACCCTTGTCTGTAGAACCCTTGAATACCTAACCCTTGGGGACATAAACATAAACAAACTAAAACAAACAAGATCTATTGTGGCGCAACTGTGTTCGGGTTTCCAAGTAAATACACATTTATTCCTAGTTAAGCATTTGGGCATTTCATCACTATAGTATTCTTAAGACCGGAGTATAACTCCGTAGGTGTATAAAAAAAATGGAAATTTTTTCACCGTTATTTGAGACCTATTCCATTGGATTCATCTCTTTACACTTATCAAAATCATACATATCATTTTCGAAGAAAAAAAATTGACCCCACCCACCCCTTTTCAGTTCCCTCATCCTCATGGCCCATACCCATAGCCAAGACTTGGAAGCTCACTTCAATACCTTTCAATCTAGTCTCACCGAGACCCAACAATAAGTGAAACAACTTAGTGCCAATGTTGCCACCATCAAAACAACCATGAAGTCCTCAATGGAGGAAATCAAACAAGACTTGACCACCCATATTGAATCTGTATTTTCGACACTCTACACCAAGCTGCATATCCCTACAAATAACCCTTCCTCTGAATCACCTCCACATACTAAAGGTGAACATTCCTATCATTCCCATAACTTTTAGCACCATCACTTTCAACGTGAACTATGCCTTCAGTGGGTGGATGTGACGAAATTTGATGGCTCAGACCCCACTGGTTGGGTAACCCAAATGGAACATTATTTCTCTTTATACGACATTATAGATGACTTGGCCAAAATCTAGTATGGTGTTCTCCATCTAGATCAAGAACGTTGGTAATGGAGAAAAACTTCCCATCAAGGGTATATTTCTTGCACACACTTTGTGGCAAGGCTTTATGAATTCTTTGACGCTGACACCAATCATTTGGGTCATTTGGAAAAGTTGAAACAATCAGGAACAATGGAATACTTTATAGATGCTTTTGAGCTCCTGGATTTTCAGACATAGGGTATGTCTTATGCCTTTTTCTAAGAGTGTTTTATCAGTGGCCTCAAGGATGAGATTCGGGCCCATGTCCTCATTGACCAGACTCAAAGTTGGGTGGATTCTACTAAAACAGATAAAGAAGCACAACAGGTTGTATCTTCTCAAAACTAGAAACCCTCCTTTATCCCTTTCCCTAAACCAGTAAATCCCACTACTCCTTCCACTCCACTAAAGATCCAAAAATTGACCAGGGATGAAATTGTTGAATGCCAAATCAAAGGCCCTTTTTATAATTGTGATGACAAATATTTCTCAAGCCACAAGTGTAAGGAACAAAATCATTTTATGGTCATCTCCGAGGATATTTCGAAAGAGGATGTTGAAACTCCCCTTGCGTCTGAGTCACCTGAAACCACTGACATAACCCCTCCCTTAGACCCTCCTGAAGTAGAACCGGTCATTTCCCTCAATTCTCTCATTGGCTTCTCCGCTCCCTAAACCCTCAAGCTAATCGATTACATCAAGCATCAGAAGGTCATCATTTTGGTTGATAGTGGAAGCACCCATAATTTTATTCATCGTCACATTGCCCAAGGAACTCATTGCTACATCCATGCCGTCAATAATTTCCAAATCATGATTGCCAATGGTGGCTCCATGAAATGTGGAGGGCATTGTGAAAATGTGCATCTCCAAATTGGTGACTACCACCTGAAATCTCATATGTTTTCTATCGACATGGGCGGTTGTGACATTGTGTTGGGTGCAGACTGGCTAAGGACTTTGGGTCTCATTCTCATGGATTTTAAGGACTTAACCATGCAATTTGACCAGGAGGGCCACCAATATAAGTTCCAAGGCATCACCATTAGTTCACCTGAGATCATTAGTTCCCATCGCATGGAAAAGCTGCTTAGAAAAGGTCATTCTAGTGTTATTTCCCAACTTCATGCCATACAAGCAACAAAGACACCCTCGGTGTTGCAAGACCTCCAAGCCATCCTTTCTAAACATCAAGTGGTATTTTCCACTCCCCAGGGACTCCCTCCTTCCCGTGGTGTTCATGATCATTCAATTCCCCTTGTACCTGGAAGCCTTCCTCCCAATATCCGTCTGTATCATCACCCCTTTTCCCAAAAAAATTAAATTGAGAAAATGGTCCAGGAACTCCTTAATCTAGGCGTTATCCACCCTAGTATAATCCCCTACTCTTCTACTATGGTCATGGTCCTAAAGAAAGAAGGTTCTTGGCAAATGTGTCCTAACATCCGTACCCTCAACAAACTTACCACTAAAGACAAATTTCCCATTCTTGTCATTGATGACCTCCTGGATGAATTCAGTGGCGCCCAATTCTTTACTAAACATTATCTTCATTCGGGCTACCACCAGATATGTATGAAAGAGGCAGACATTCCCAAGACTGCCTTTAGAATTCATGAGGGCCACTATAAGTTTTTGGTCATGCCCTTTGGCTTGTTTAATGCTCCCTCCACCTTCCAAAGCCTCATGAATCATGTCTTCCATCCTTTTCTACGTCATTTTGTGTTAGTTTTCTTTGATGATATCCTCATATATAGCAAAACATGGACATACCATCTTACTCATGTGGATCGAGTTCTCCATCTACTCTCTTAGCACCAAATTTTCTTGAAATAGTCTAAATGTTCTTTTGGCACCTCAGAAGTAGAGTACTTGGGTCATATGGTTGGCAAGGACAGCGTCAGGGTGGATCCTAAAAAGATTGAAGCTATGCAAGACTGGCCTCACCCAAAGACTCTCAAAAGCTTGCGTGGATTTCTAGGCTTAACAGGTTATTATCACAAGTTTGTTAATAATTATGGAAAGATTGTAGCACCTCTCACTGCTCTCCTAAAAAAGAACTCTTTCACTTGGACTCTAGCTGCTGATCAAGCTTTTCAAACCTTGAATATGGCCATGTGCACCACTCCAGTACTAGCCCTTCCTGATTTCACAAAGATCTTTGTCTTGGAATGTGATGCTTTAGGGAAAGGACTTGGTGTTGTCCTTATGCAAGAGGGTCGTCCTTTGGCCTTTACCAACAAGAAACTATCTGAAAGAAATATGGGAAAATCAATCTATGAAAAGGAAATGTTGGCTATTCTGCATGTCATTGATTTGTGGCACCCTTATCTATTAGGGCAACACTTCCAAATTAAGACAGACCATCAAATCCTCAAGTTTTTTCTGGAACAACGCATTTCCTCCCCAGAGAAACAAAAATGGGTGACTAAGCTCTTTGGATATGATTATGAGATCATTTACAAGAAAGGCAAAGACAATGTGGTTGAAAATGCACTTTCCCAAAAATATGAAGACGAAGGATCCCTTTTTTTTGTTTCCTTCATTGTACTAGATTGGCTCCAAGCCATTCGCCAGGAATGACTACAAGATGCCAAAAGTTTGCATATGATCCAACAAATGCAGTCCAATGCTCTAGCTTCCCCAATGTACTCTTGGATCCATGATGAGCTTCGATATAAAGGCCGTTTGTATTTAAGTAAACAATCAAATCTTAAATCCACGGTACTTTCTGATCTTCATGCTACACCCACAGCGGGGCACTCTGGGTTCACCAAAACCTATGACAGGGTCAAACATTCTTTTTTCTGGGATGGTATTAAACAATACATTTGTAATTTTGTCGTTGAATGTGATGTGTGTCAATGCAACAAGGGAGAAACATTCAAACCTCCAGGCACACTACAACCACTTCCAATTCCACCTGCTATTTGGAGGGATATCTCTATGGATTTTATTACAGGCTTACCCAAATCGGGAAATAAATCAGTCATCATGGTGGTTGTTGATCACATGTACAAGTATGCTTGTTTTTGCGCTCTTCAACACCCGTTTACAACATCCACGGTGGCTCAAATTTTCATGGATCAGGTCTTCAAGCTTCATGGAATGCCACGCTCTATTGTTTTTGATCGTGACCCAACTTTCACAAGCAAGTTTTGGCAAGAACTGTTCAAGGTACAAGGCACCCAATTGCATCTCAGCACAACTTATCATCCCCAGACTGATGGTCAAAATGAAGTTGTCAACAAGTGTTTGGAAACATATTTGAGGTGTTTTTCCTTGGAAAAGCCAAATCAATGGGCTCAATGGTTACCCCTAGATAAATTGTGGCACACCACTTCATACCATATAGATACACACATGACTCCTTTTGAAGCGGTATATGGATAGAAGCCACCTTCAGTTCTCTCATACTTACCTAATGTCTCGAAGGTCAAGGCAGTTGACCAAACACTTACAGTTCGAGAGGCTATTCTCTATACCCTCAAAGAGAATTTGGTCATGGCATAGAATCGCATGAAGAAAAAAGCAATCATGTTTGCTATGAACGTCAATTTGAAGAAGGGGATTAGGTGTTTCTTTGACTGCAACCTTACAAGAAAAATTCCCTCAAGGCCGAGCATTGTCAGAAGCTAGCACCCAAATTTTATGGTCCTTATACTTTTCTCAAGCATGTGGGACAGGTGGCCTATCAGTTAGCTTTGCCCAGTCATTCGAAGCTACATTCTGTTTTTCATGTTTCATGCTTAAAGAAGGTGATTGGAACTAAGTGCAAAATTCAAACCAACCTTCCCAAGTTAGATGAAGACGGATCCATTTGGCTATAGCCACAAGTAGTTTTGGACCAATGTGAGCATCGCCTGCATCAGAGAACTATCAAGGAAGTGGTAGTACAGTGGAAAGATACAACTCAGCAGATACCACTTGGGAACCAAATACCATTCTGCAACAATTTCCACATCTCAAGCCTTGAGGACAAGGATTTTTTTAAGGGGGAGGACATGTTAGGGTCCTAACTGACACATAGGTAGAACAATATATTTAGATGTAATAAAGGTCAATATTAATAAGGCCTTGCAATAAAATAGAATAAGTCGAATGTAAGAAGATCTAATAGAAGCTTTCGCTTCTAGAAGGATCTTCCTCTAGATGCTTCTTTTGGTAGACATATTTAGTATAAATAGGAGTCAAGGGTATGAGAACCCTAGCTTGGTGATTATTGTAATAGACCTCTACTCGAATGGAGATTTCCCCCTTGAAGAGGCCCGTGAACATTGCTCTCAGAATCAAAGTGTTATTTATGTTGTTATTCTTATATCATTTCAGTGTTATTGTGGTGATTGTTCTGGTTATATTGTTGTTATTATGCCATTTCTAGCATTTTATTTATGTTCTGCATACTTTTTATATCTAGTATATTACAAATAAACTATCAAAATCACAAACATAAATGGTTCTTTCAACCATGAACACTCATAATTAATTGTCAATGGTAGGTATTCATATTACAAGTAAATCATTCACTCTAAAAGTGTGCCTACTTGAAAACACACTCCATTTAGTTAACCAAGTTTCAATACCAAACATGGCTATCTCAAGATGTGAGTTGAAAGGTTGGATGAAATACCAATTACTCTAATAAATGTGTTGATAATAAAGGAAAAAAAAAATTGCAGGTTCATTCAACTCTGAGTATATTAGTGTGAAAATTGTTTGTATGGCATAGAAGAAGAAAGATAATTCAATCACATTGTTTTCTTTAACATCTAGATCTAGAACAATCATAAATCACATAATCAAAGAAACATTTTCCTGTAAGCTGATTAAAATGAATTCTGATTCTACAAGAAATCAAAACAAAGCATGCATGAAACAAAAGAGACTGCTAAAATTACTTACAAAAAGACAACATAGACCAGGGGGGGCTCTTGGAATATGTTGTTAAGGGAAACCCAGCCTGTTTGTAAATATCTAACACATCAAATTAAAAGAAGAAATTTGTTGTATTGATAATTTCATAATAATTCAATAGTTACACAAGTTCTCATGCATAATCCTAATATCTCCACTATTTCTCTAACATTTCCACATGTTTGCAGGAATTCGAGTGCCTTTCAGATGCACATGTTTTACAAAACAAATCCTCAGAAAATAGCATAGATCTCCATTATAGCATCGTTCATATCTTTCTCCACAATTCTTGAGATTGAATCATTGATATTTTTCATGATTGACTCGTACATCTCACCCCTAGCATTGCGTCATTGATTTCATGATCAGTCTAGCAGATATACAACTTACTCCGCGCATTTCCTGTAACTGCTTTGTTGATTTGGACCATATGTTGACCAATGAGCTCCAACTTCTATGCGGGTGATAAGATAGGAAAAAAACCATCTCTTAATGTTTATAAGATACCTCCAAGTGGAATTTTCCCTTCTAAGCAAGCAGATGTATGTTAATCACCAATTCTTGTAATAATTAGTAAAACATGGTTAATTCTTATAATTATTGAAATGTAGGTGATTGCTACAGAAATAGTGCTTTAATACCACTTACAAGTAAAACTAAGAGTAAATATTAAAAATTAGAACTTATTACCTATTCTAATGCTTATAATTCCATTGATTAAGTAAAAAGGGTAAAAATGGAGGTTTTGATGTCAAAATTGCAAGTGAATGGACTTGGCAAAAAGTATCAAACTAGTACCCAACAAGGGCAATTAGTCTATCGCTTCAAAATTTTAAAGTTCAAAAATTTTGATAAGAGGTATAACTCATTAAATAATTATATTCATGTGGATAGGGAAACAAATTGGTTTTTTTTACCCTCTAAGTCCTTATCAAAGTTTTTTTCATCAATAGATCCACAAGGTTTCTCTTATTCTTCAAAAATATCATGAGAAGATACTTCATCTAAGTTTCCTTCATACTCTTGATCTTCAACAATGGACAAGCTAGATGGTTCCTTGATCTCATGATCCTCAATGGTCTCAATAACTTACTCCTCTTTATCCTCTTATAAGGTAACCATGTAGTCTTTGAAGGCATCTTCATAATTTTTAAGGGGAGGACCCCAACAGTTGAAGAAATGTTCAAAGAACCATGTAATGAGAGTTATTCTTCTTGGACCTCTACAATATCTAACCCAATCCTTTTGTTCCTTCCCCAAAGTGGATGAAAATAAGTCTAATCAACACATCCTCATGTGCTAGGTTGATCTCTAAAGTGTATCCTAGAAAAAATACGACCTGAGGAATATCTAATGAAGGATCACCATTATATTTTGGGAGGCCTTATAACCATTCTAGAGAGTAATGATTTGGGTATCCAATAATTCCTTTAACATCAATTGTATCATATTTCTCATGGAATTCCCATGGAGCCATTTTTTCATACAATTCAAATCCGAAAAACAAAATTGACCAAGTGTGAGTTTCCAAGGCGAACATATAATTCCAACAAAAGATGCTTGCTTCACTCTACAAGAAACCAACCTTTAAAATTTCTAAGGGAAATGGGCTTCTTCCCTTCAATGGAGTCGCATGAATAAGTAAACTAGATAAATATTGAATCATATTAATCATTTTTTTTTTGAAACCAAACTTCTAGTAACCAGGGGATGGACTTTGTCCCCAACAATCACGCCAAAATGTTGCCACTCAAAATCTCACTAGGTGAAGAAAATCCTAAACAAAAAATTGTGAGAGCCTAAAGGAACTATTGGGCAAGCCACCCATTGTCACCTCAATGGATTTTCCCCACTCTTTAGACTTAATAAAAGTGAATTCCTAGCCTAGGGGGTGTTCCTAAAATAATCAATCATGTCATTTAGTGTGGAAGTGTTTCTTTATCTTGAATTGTTTAAATCAATTTTACTCCTAAATTTGCAAATATGATGCTAGGAGTACATGCTGATCAAAGATGCCAAATGGAAATGCAATTTAACTCAAGGAATATACTAAACATTAAAATGATAAAGAATGTGAAATTGCCCACAAGAAACGATGAAAATGAAATAGTGCTACTTTATTTCAAAGTTGTCTTGTGTGATTTTATGAGTCAAGTGTGTTAGAGAGAAATGAAACCAACCACACAAAGGAAACTTCAGAACTTATACTCATAACTATGATCATATTTAAATCTTGATTCATACATCATTAGTGGGTCGTTATGAAATTGTGTTTCTAGATTTGTAAACCAAATTAAGGTAGTTGCCAAACTTTGAGTAAAATCATTCAATATGAGACTTATTCCTTAATAAAATTATGACATTCATAATGTAATATGACCATGTAATAGAATTGAATGTTATCCACATGACTTCCTCATATGATTGTTCACAAACCAGAATATTATCCCAAGACTAAAATGTGCAATGTGACTATGTTCAATTTATATCATTTGAAGAAAAAACAACATCCATGTTATAAATGAGGCTCATTATAATTCTATGAAACCATGAGATGTTTTTCATATTTATGGGAATGCCATCAAACCAAAGGAAACATCATAATTATTTTAGAGCATCAAAAGTGACTTTTGTAAATTAAGTGTTGGTAGATATAACTTATCATTCATGGAGTGATGTTTGTTTAGTGTTTACCATATATATACCAAACTTCAAACAATAGCTCTCAAAAACCCTTAAGAAAGTGATATTTCAGCAAGATTAATGAAATGTTTAGTACATCATTTGCAAATCGTTAAGTATTAGGAATTAAATTTAACATGTGTGGAATTAAATTTAACATGTGTATGATTAGACGTTGAATACATCCAAACGACTAGATTTTAATGTGAGTAAATTCATATTGGTTATGCTTAGCTTGCAAAACTCATTCATGAAAGATGTCCAGTTAAACTTTTTTATTCGTTTAAGTGCCAAAATAAACATGGGATTAGGAAGTGTGAATCTCTTATGAATACACTAGCACAATAAATGTTTGTGGTTGCATCATTCAATGGATTTCCAATTTAGATTCATTCACCATTCAAAATTTAAGAAATCAAGTTAAGTGTATATTTAAAGTATATTCCACATGCTCTGAATTGATTAGATATAAAAATAAGAAACTATTAATAATGAGTTTAATATTGGTTGAAACCAAACCCTTTACTTAGAATTTCGAAGTAGCAAATTAGATTAAGAATGAGCTTGAAATATTGGACCACTCTAAGAGTTTAAGCATCGATTTGGTTCTTAAAAACATCACAAGGTTAATAATAAATCCAATTTAATAGAGGGATATGGAAATTGTTATCTAAATAAACTTGGAAATGCAACCTTGTTCTAAAAATTTGAACCTACAAACCCTAGGTTGCATGTAACAAAAAAACAGTGAAGGAAAAAATTAAATAATGTGGCTAAAATGAAAATAAAATCAATGCCTTCTCCACTTGGGCTATGGGAGACACTTAATTTGATATTGAGTGATATTTTGTATATTTAGTACTTGAAGTTGCTAGCACCTTGTGTTGGAGCCGCCTTTGTTTTTACCTTGCACAATTTTCAATTTTTGATACTTGAAATCTAAAGTGGATTTTCTTTTTCCTTCCGAGATCTTAAAACTATGAAATCTTGTCGCCAGGATAGCAATGCTTTTCCACTTTCAAAACAGATCCATTTTCGCAAGTGTGTTCGCTCTTTTTTTTTTTATTTCGGGGTCTCGCAGGTCAGATACTTTAAACCTTGAGTTCACACATCCCAAGTCACGAAACGGCAAAGTCGTTTATAATTCCCACCCAAGACATTAACTAGGGTAAAACTTTTAACTCATGAGTATACGTTGTCGGGAGTTCGTGCCTCGGCATTCGTCTAACCTAAGTTTTTGTTTTTACAGCTCCGGGAGTCGAGAACACGATAACTTTTGTGATAACCTGGGTCAAGAACTAACCATGGTTAAATTTGGTTCTCGGCACTTCGCCACTCGGCACTTTCCTTCATAAAGTTAAAGTGTCCAAAACTCCGACGCATGAGATTGCGACGTAATTATAGAAAGATTAATTAGTCGCCTAATCTAAGATTTCCTTCCCATAATTGAGCCTTAATTTTCACCCTCTCGCATTTCCGCGACTCGGCGTACTAGCCTCCCATAAACTTATCTCCAGATTTTCGAGTTGCGATATGGAGAATAAATTAATTATATAATTAATGACTCTCCAAATCATGATTACTATTAATTAAGCTAAAATCGGCACTCGCAGTCTCGCGAGTTGAAGAATCAAAATGTTAAAAGGAAATTCACGATGCAGCGAAAAGCGAGAAAATTATTCAAGTCGCTAAGAGCGAATTTTTTAAAATAAAACGAGATACATCCCGCGCATCGAGGTTTGCGCTTTTCACGAGGTAGCTGCTTGCTCTCCACACCCCGACTGCCTGTCAAGCCGCCAAACATTGATGACATTAATGAAGAATTAGGGTGAATCCATGAATAAATAAAATCGGATTTGTGCAATAAATTTGTTCTAATTGCGATTTGACAGACTTATCTCGAATAGTACAGAGTTTTAAAATATATACGGGAGTTTCATTTTATTTCAAACATTTTTCATAAGCGCACAGAGCTCACCTTTCTCCGAGCGAACTAATTTCTGCATGTATACACAGGTCTATCGCAGAAGAGAGAAAACATAAGCTTCATCCATGGCTCCAAGGAGAGCAGCGAAGGCGAATATCGAGGTTACAGGGCAAGGCTCGGATAATGTCTCCGACACTTCGCCCTGGAGTGGCGGCTCAGTCCCTAGCTGGTCGTTCGTTTAAGATATTCTGCAATCTGAGTTGGTGAATTATTCAGACTCCGACGACAATGATAACGAAAAAGATGACCTGAACACTAAATACAAGATAGTTGTTCAGTCGGGAATGCACCGGATTGCAACTAGATCACGGTTGCTCTCATATTATGACATGATCCGATGGGCATTGGATCACATAGAACTACCCACCAGAACTATCATAAGCGACCAACAGAACACAGTCGGGACTTTCAGACCAGAGCATATCCAAACCATGTATAAGCTCCCAACAACCTCTGAATACACTTATGATGCTGAATTCCTGGAGGGATTCAAACAGAAGGAATGCCTTCAATATGACAAAACCATGCCCGGATTGATTAAAGATTGGGTTTCACGCTCCACGAAATTTAGAGAAAACGACCAAGGTGTTTATTCAATTGCTTCGATGGAGCCACATTATATGTATGTAGCAATGATGACTTGCTGACTGTTCGGAAAGGAGGATACTTCGCATTTCTACATTGCATGGGTACCTCTCATATCTTGGGTAGCAGAAGGTTGCTCATTCAACTGGGCAAAGATACTCTCTGACAGTTTGTTCAACCGAGTCACCGAGTACCGAGAGCAGAAGGAAAGTGGGAGACCATCATCTTTTTTCATGTCTGCGTATATCATGGACGCAATATGTTCCATGACACCATTCCCTTTGATGAACTAGGCTTGGAATCCAGCCATAGAAAAGCCTGTACATGAGTATCACGACAAATTGTGGGAAAATAAATCCAATAAATTTATTTACGAAATTTTCAACTGGGTGATGGTGCCTTTGCACATCGCCATTTTTGGTCGTTTTCCACCTCATATCTCTAAAAGCATTGCTGTAAATATGAGCGGTATAGATGATTGGTACGTAGAAACAGAGTTTTCCTATTTCAAGGTGTTCGGAGCTATTGTTCCCCCACTTGCACTACCACTGTTCATCCCCGTCAAGCTGGCATGTCACGAGATTGCCTGACAAATAGTGATTGGCAGAGTAAGTAAAGAGCTCAAAGCATCATCGAAGAAGGTATGGCCGTTTTTCCCCATTCGGCTAAATTCTTATTCCTTATTGGATTTTGGGCATGCCAAAGCTGAGGCAACAACCTTGGAAGACTTGAGTTTGGTCTCTATTGAGTATAAAAAGCATGATCCTCAGAAAATTGTAAGCAACCATTTGGAAAATTGTGGGCTGAAGAAGTTTGAACATGAGTGTTCACCCTCGGATGATATTTTCCGAGGGGCGAGGTCTTATGGGGAAGTGCTAGTTCAAATCCGATCTTTAGCACCCGAAGACATGACCTCTGTTTTAAAATTCCAAGAGCATAGATGAAGAAGCCTTCCCACTGTGTTGGGAGGTTTGGGTACTTCCGAGGAAAAAAGGAAGGATGCTGAAGGTTCCGAGGAGAAAATTCCTAACCACGAAAAACACCAGGAAGGGGGGTTTGGGAAGAATCCCGAAGCAGAAGAAGAGACCAAGGATCCATCCAAGGAACATAGTCCAAAGGTGGAAGTAAAGAACACAGACCCGCCAGAAACCCAGAATATCGAAACCGAGACGAAGACCTCTGATCCTCCGAAGAAGCAGGACTCAGTCGTCACACCAGGAAAGGCAGCGAAATAGATCGGGGAACCCATCACTTCTATCACCCCCTTGCAGTCAACGCAAGGGAATATAGAAGAGGGATGGATTTTCAGTGAGGAGCTAATGCCTATCAGAGCAGAAGAAATTCCTCCAAATGAGTTCTTCTTTGACAAAAAGAGAAAAGCAGTTGTGAAAAGGGAGTTCTACCAGGATGAAGGATCAACTGCTAAAAAATTCAAAGTGATGACAGATGGAAAGAATAAAAAGAATGATGAATTTGCCACAGATATCGCAGGAACGCTAGGAGCGTATGCATCGGCGAATCAATTCTTGGTCGTGATGTTGAAAAATCAGCTCAAAAGAAAGTATCGCCTGATCAAGACTCTCGAAGCCCGAGTAGCTTCGGCCGTAGAAAGCGCTAAGAGTCAAGCGAGTGGAGAAATAGAACTGGCCCGATTGGCTGATCAAAAGGAAATAGAAGTCCTCAAAACCAAGTTGGAACAAGCGAATTCGGTGATCCGAGATGGTCGGATATAGGAAGGTCAGCAGAGGAGTATGATTACAGGGTTGCAGGCTTAGTTAGAGGTCACTGAAAGCAGGATGATCGATGTCGAGGGGTTTAAATCCCAAGCGATTGATATCTGGAGCAGGATCTCTTCTGTACAACAGAGTCTGTTAGAAAAAGTGGGGGTGATTCGAGAAGATTGCATGTTGATGCATCGTATTTCAGAAAATCTGACTGTCAAAGAAAGGAACGCAGAGGCTACTCGGGTAACCTTTCAAGAGGCGGTGATAGCTACCAACAACAGATTTTCGACAGATTCTCCAGGAATCACCATCGCTGAACAAACTAGAGGTAATATTCTGTTAAAGGATTGGGAACATAATATTACCTTAAGCAAGGAACAGGCTCAAAAAGTAACCAATTCATTAGAAGAAGCCTTCAATGCCATAGATGGCGAGCTGTTAGGAATGGAGAGTGGAGGTGACTTAGAGATGCTAAGACAAATGAATGTAGATCAGATTTCCCTCGATCTGAAGGAGAAGAATGAAAGAGATTCGGCGGATATCTCTAAGATGGACAGGGTAGACATGGCTCAAGTTGATAAACATTTAATTCAACCAAGCACACAACTCAGTGCCCTTGACATCATTGATGCACAAATGGGTGATAAACTTCCACAGTTAGCCCGAGAGTGCTATTTTTCCGAGGCCAGCTGTCAAGCAGAGCCTTCATAGCTTGTATCCCAGTTTGTGGACAAATGTATCATATGCACCGAATCCACGCAAAGACAAGCACCTGGCGCCTTCTGAAAATGGAGTAGGAAAGATGGAGTGAATTCGTTCCTCTCATTTGTAACTGAATTTATGAAACCGTTAAGTTTCTAAACTAATATGCAAATTTGTATAAATAGATCACAAAAAGAAGAAGAAGAGGCTGGACCTTTTTGGTATTGATTGTAATAGAGTTTTTGCATTAAGAAGTTAATACAAGCAAATTTGAAGATTCCCGATTCCGTCCCGACTGTGTTACAAGTTTGTTTTCTTTATGTTTCATGTTTCATTTCATTCCACTTTCATAATTGATGTGTATCGCTATACTTTGGTACAAACACTACTATAGCAAAGGGATTTCACCTTTCTGTAATTGGTTATTGTCTTTCCTCTGCACCAGCTATCAGCGGGTGTAAGACCAATTTGCATTTACAGAATTATATGTTTATTTACAATATGTCAATTATTTCCATACTAATTTCTTCTTCTGTGTATGTGTGAGTTTTCTATTGACAGGAACATTACATTATTTGCATCTTAATGTTCTTCTCTCACCCTCATCTTTTTATTAAAAATAATACAGTTACGGGAAAGGGCCTTCTATTTGCATTTCTATTTTATTCTTAAAGTAAAAATTTCTCTTTCTTAAGACCAAATTGAAACAACGTTGAACTCTCTCTTTAAATCATTTCTTACTGGTAAGGTTCCTCAATGACTGTTCCTACAACAACTCAACCGAATATTGAACCCGGACTATCTAATCAAACACACATTGCTTTAAATCTTTTTGATACAATCCTTAAAACCACTAACACCCGGGAAGAACTTGAATGTTCATGGGTAGCCATTGAACAAGATATCACTACTCAGGAACAGTTGGAAGCTAGACAACGAGAACGTAGAAATCCTCATTAGTTTCCTATACCGAAGGTTAGCGTAATTCTTTTATAAATCTTTAACATACTTTTGGATGCCTTGACACTATACTTGTGAGCCTTAAGTACAGACTCAGGAACAACACCTTTCTGGCACCGTTGCCGGGGAGCGAAGTTACAAAATCTTTTCCCTGGGAAAACGACAAATTATTTCATTGATAGTGTTACTCTTTGATAGTGAACATAGAGTGCACACAGTTTTAATGCTTTTTAAAAATCTTTCACTTGGCGACTCCACAGAAACACAAACCGGCGTCTGGTAGAAAGAGTACCAGATAGAATCCGGATGGCAAGCTGATTACACCTATTAATGATCCTGAAATTTTTTTAAGAGTGAGAGGCTCGTTTGAGGCAAACGCTACAGTTTATAAGCCTAAAAATCCACCTTTAAAGACTAAATGCCCTTCAGAACCTTCTACTTCATACATCCCTCAGTTTGATACCAAAAATACGAAAACCAACTACTCTGAAGTTAGGAGTGAGATCCACCAGACTTTCCCTTCGGTAAACAAAGGAAAGGGTCCTTTAGAAAGATTGTTGTCATTTGACATCCCATCTTTTCTTTGACAGAACTTCCCAGTCTCGCCTGATTCCAAAGAGTGTGTTACACCCCTATCTTCTAATCCCAAGTCGATGGAAGGCGTCAGAGGAGGAGGTGGAGGACAACAAAATGTCCCTCCTCCCAGAGTATTTGCAAAAGTAGCAGCGAGATACGCCCCCCTGGTTTTACCCGTCCCCCTCCATGATTTTCCTGAAAACTACATCAAAAATCTTCCTAAGTTCACTGGGGAGGGATATCTAACTGTTGTCGAGCATATAAATTTCTTTGACCAATTCGCAGACATATGTGGTATTGAGCACGAGGATGTCTATTCGAGACTACTTGTCCAGACCTTCGAAGGACAGGTCTGAACTTGGTTTCGGAGCCTTCCTGCAGCTTCTATTCGGACATATGACGCATTGGAAGATGCTTTCCTCAGACAATGGGGAGAGCGAAAATATCATTTGTATTACCTTACCGAGTTTGGGTCTCTAAAGAAAAAGAACTCAGAAATAGTTATGGAATTTATTTTGAGATTTAACAAACTGTATAACAAGATTCCAGCCGCTGTGAAACCTTCCGAACCCTCAGCCAAAGTAACCTTTGTGGGAGCTTTCGAACCTGTTTTTGCACTACTTTTGCGAGAAAGAAGAGGAGCCACCCTAAATAGAATGCAAGACGATGCTGTCGAAATAGAATCTAATATGATGGCTTCAGGTAAATTAAAGGCTAAAGTAGAAACAGTCAACCACGAAAATAGACGCTATAGGGAACCAGCAGGTCCTTCAGGGTCAAATAGATACACTGATGACAGAGTAGATGATATGGCCTGAGTAATTAAAGAACTGTCTAACAAAATATCTAGGATGGAGTTAGAACAAGTTAAAGTTGATTCTTCTAACAAAAAATACTTCAGGAGAAATCCAAATCCCCAAAATCAACAAAGACAAATAAAGAATGAAGATCAAAAAATACAAGCTCCACTAAAAAACGAAAATTTTATAGGGGAAAATGACCTCCAAGAGTTCGGAGATTCGGAAGATGAAGTCACGTGTTTCGGTGATGAATGTTCGCAGCCATTTCTGACCAGGGAAGACTATGAGAAATTTTTAAACACCTCACAACCGTCTAATGAAGAGGAAGAAGGTGATCATATCGACCTCTGCGTGTCTCAACCAGAAACGGAAATGATAGCGGCTGATTTTCAACCCAAATACAATCTGAGATCTAAAAATAAGCCCACCTCAACTGACCAACCTAAGATAATCCTTCAAAGGGGTCAATCACACGAACCTCCTTTGGAAGAGACATTGTTACCCAGAAATAAAGTCAAGGTAGCAAAAACTCAAGAGTCTGAGGTGAAAAAAGCTAAAACCCAAACAAAGGAAACTGAACCAGTAGATAAAGTTACATCTTCGACTAAGACCACGAGTGATAAAGCAATCCAGACAAATAAGTCGGAAAGAAAAAGCTCAGAAGTCTTAACCAAAGAAACGGACAAGGTAAATACATCTTTCAATTTTGGAAATGAATTAAATAAAATTAAGATACCGATTCCTTTGGTAGAATTAGCAAAAAACCCCACTTATCGGAAACAAATTTCCCAAGTGATGGGTGTCTATGAGTCAGAAAGTCACTTTGATGTTATCAACCTAGAAGACGACAAACCTAACATCACCTTTGGTCCTCATTTTGAGGGATCCAAAGACAACGTCGCGCCTTTCTATATCACCCTGAATATACATGATCAGTTACTGCATAACTGTATGTTAGACTCAAGGGCTTCACATAATGTTATGCCCAAAATTATAATGGAGAGGATGGGTCTCCAGATCACTAGACCCTACGGAAATCTATACTCTTTCGATTCAAGAAAGGTTAAATGTATGGGAATGATAAAAGATCTGGTAGTTACCCTGGCTCAGGTCCCGGTCAAGAGTATCCTGATGGATGTGGTTATTGCAGATATTCCCCCCAAATATGGTATGATGTTATCCAGATCATGGGGAGCCAAGTTGGGGGGTTCACTACAATTGGACATGTCATATGCCACAATCCCTATATTTGAAGGTCATTTTACCCGTTTGTACAGAGAAACAAGATTGGCGTATACTGTCAGTGATCCTCAGAACCCAAATAAATTTCCCATTTACATTGCAGACCAAGATCTGGGGAATTGCATATTGTCATTTGATGATTGTTTAGAAGGATGTCCAGAAGAACTTGATATGAAGCAGGAAGAACTTAGTCCCTTGACAGAAGAGCTGTGCAAAAATGGTATCTGGAAAATGTACTTCGATGGCGCTTCGTCTTCTGAAGGAGCTGGTGCCGGCGTACTTTTAGTAGCGCCTGAAGGTAAGTTTATTGTTCCCTTCTCATATCATTTGTAGTGGGATATAGATTACACCAATAACGTATGTGAGTATGAAGCATTAATCTTAGGTTTAGAGGCCGCAAAGAAGCTAAATATAAAGAACTTGGAGGTTTACGGTGACGCTGAATTAATAGTAAGACAAGTAAATCAGAAATACCTAGCCAAGCATCCTAGACTAAGAACATACAGAAATTGTGTTTGGGATTTGATGGAGAATTTTTTCTCATCTGTAGAAGTCCATTTTATTCCTCGCACAGAGAATCTACATGCTGACGCATTGGCTAAGGCAGCCTCAACCTTTTCTCCTCCCATGAACGTTAAACTGAAATATCATATTGAAATCAGATATAAACCCTCTATACTAGACAATGTCTGACACTGGCAGGTCTTTGAAGATGACGAACAAATTCAGAAATTTCTTATGGCAATAGGTGAGTTCTCTGAAACTCATCCAGACCAAGAAAATCAAAACAACCCGATGTGGATTATGCAAGAGGGTGAAGATCCTAAAACCTTTCGGGAAAAAATAGCAGATCATCGTATGTTGGTCCTCAAAAACAACCAAATCCCAAAAGGCTTAATTCCTTTAGAGAGACTTTTCGATCAAAATGATATACCTGTGAAATCCACTTTGCAGCCCCAACCAGAAGAAGTGGAGGATTGCGACATAGGAACCGAAAAAGAATCCAGGATAGTAAAGATATCTAAATTCCTCCCTCCCAAAGTAAAAGACCAGTACAGAGACCTACTCAGACAGTATAAAGATGTTTTCGCCTGGTCCTATGATGAGCTTCGAACTTATGATAATTCCATAATTGAGCACAAGATACCTTTGAAGCCTGGGGTCAAGCCTTTTAGGCAAAAGCTCAGGAAATTTAACCCCATTTTGTTGCCCGTTATTGAAAAGGAAGTTAAGAAGCTTTTAGATGCAAAAATAATTGTACCTTTAAGGTACTCAGACTGGGTGGTAAATTTGGTCCCTGTCAGAAAAAAGAACGGAGAAATTAGACTGTGTGTGGACTTTCGAAACTTGAACAAGTCCTCTCTTAAGGATAATTATTCGCTTCCCAAAATGGACCATGTCCTAGAAAGGGTAGTTAGAGAAAATTGAATGTCTATGGTAGATGGGTTTTTTGGGTACAACCAAATCGCCATGAATGAGCAAGACAGAGAAAAAACCGCTTTCACCACACCATGGGGTACATTCATGTATGAAAAAATGTCGTTTGCTTTGATGAACGCAGGGGCTACATTCCAACGCGCTATGGACATTGCTTTCGTCGAAGAAAGAGACAAGTTCGTAGTCATCTACCTTGACGATTTGACGGTTTTCTCTAAAACCGATGAAGAACATTTGATCCATTTAAAACAGACTTTCGAAAAATGCCGCAGGTATGGCCTGTCTTTGAACCCAAAGAAATCACATTTCGCAATGCAGGAAGGTAAGCTCCTGGGGCATATCATATCTAAAGATGGGATCAGGATCGATCCTAAGAGGATTGAAGCAATAGAAACTATAAATATTCCTAGAAACGTAAAAGAAATTCAATCTTTCTTAGGTACAATAATTTTTTTACGAAGGTTTATACCAAATTTTGCTGAAATTGTCAAATTGATCATAGGAATGCTGAAGAAAGATAGCTGAGTAAATTGGACAACCGAGGCTAAAGCATCATTCGTGCATATAAAAAAGGTCATCAGCGAGGCACTTGTGTTAGCAAGCCCAGATTACTTGAAGGATTTCCTCATCTTCTCGTTCTCTTCTGAACATACTATCGCCGCGGTGTTGCTGCAAAAGGATGATGAAGGCTTTGAATGGCCGATCGCGTTTTTTAGCAAGAGCCTTAGAGACGCTGAACTAAAATATGATATAATAGAAAAACAGGAGTACGCAATGGTGAAAGCGCTAAAAGCATTCAAAACCTACGTTCTACATTCAAAAATTATCGCATATGTACCAACCAGTGCTGTGAAAGATATATTGGTACAGCCAGATATCGATGGAAAACGAGGGCGCTGGCTCGCTAAAATACAAGAATTTGATCTGGAAGTCAAGCCTACTAAATTGATAAAGGGGCAGGGTCTGGCCAAACTCATGGCTGAGTCGAACCTTAGAGCTCTTGATATCAATTTCCTCCAAGGGGGAGACGAAGACACACATTTGCAAGAGCCGGACGACCAGACACATCCAAGCAAGGTTGAAGAAAAATTCATGTCGTCAGGTTGGTATAAAGACATAGTTTTCTATTTGTTAAACCTGAAATGTCCATATGGACTATCACCAGCCAAATGCAGAACTTTAAAACTCCACGCTGTAAAATATTGCATCTCCGAAAATCAACTATACTGGAAGGATCCGCTCGGATTCTTACTAGTCTGTCTGGTTGAGTCAGAAACTCCACGGGTCATAGAAGAATTTCATAAAGGAATCCGTGGAGGACACCATGCATGGAGAGCCACAGCCTAAAATATTTTGAGGGCTGGATACTATTGGCCAAAACTATTTTCGGAGGTCAATGCCAAAGTATGTACATGCGACCTGTGTCAGATATTCGCTAGTAAACAAAAACTCCCTTCCCTACCACTCGTTCCAGTCAAAACTGAAGCTCCATTTCAACAATGGGGACTAGATTTTATAGGAGAAATTAATCCCCATTCCAGTGCTCAACATAAGTGGATCCTAACAGCCACATATTATTTTACAAAGTGGGTGGAAGCCATTCCAACCAAAAGGGCAACAGACTCGGTGGTGATCGACTTCTTGGAAGACAATATCTTGTCAAGATTCGGATGTCCCCAAAAGATTGTTACCGACAACGCCCAAGCTTTTAAGTCCATGGCTATGATCAGCTTCTGTCAGAAGTACAATATCATCCTCGGCCATTCCACTGCTTATTACCCCCAGGGAAACAGGCTGGCCGAATCATCCAACAAGATCCTGGTAAACATAATCAAGAAAATACTGGATAAGAATAAAAGATCCTGGCATGTGCATTTGAAGTACGCATTGTGGGCAAACTGCATCAGCACTAAAAGGTCTATCGGCATTTCGCCGTTTCAAATGGTCTATGGGACTGATGTTGTTTTTCCTATAAACTTAGCGTTGCCAGTGATGAAATTATGGCGGGATCAGAACGAAGAACCCAATCATGTAACCAGGAGAATTAACCAGTTGATCAAGGTTCAACAGCATAGAGTGGAGGTTGATGAGAAAATGCAGAAGTACCAGGACGATATGAAAGAATTATTCGACCTCAAGGCAAAAGACATAGAGTTCCTCCCAGGTGACTTAGTGTTAAGATGGGATAAGAGAAGGGAAGAAGTCGTGAAGCATGGCAAATTTGATAACCTTTGGTGTGGACCATTCAGGGTCTCGGATCCAGAAGGAAAAAATTCCTTTCTTCTGGAAAATATTGATGGAGAAGTTCTCAGCGCCCCTGTCAACGGGCAGTTTCTAAAGCACTACATGACGTAACAAAAAAATAAATAAAATAAAATAAAATAAAATAAAATTGTAAATAAATAAATTTCATTATGAATGTTTTGTACATATTTATATTTTCGTTCAAACATTTACTTTTAATTTTTGGTTTTCTTTCTTAAAATTATCAACACGTTTCCAATAAGATTTGTATTTGTTTTTACAGGATTCCAGTTGCAGATGAAACTAGCAGAGAAAAAATAATGTGCAGGTCAGTGTTGGAAATAGAACGACTTAAAACAGGTGATACATAAGAAAATTCATAGTCCATAAAGAAAACAAAAAGAAAAGATAGAGGTAAGCGTTCTCATCATACAGTTCATGAAAGGCTGATTCAAGCGAACTAAGGTAACATTGTTCAAATTACAATATAACAGGATTATTTTGGGCACATAATCTTCAAATATATGAATTTGAATGAATACCTTAAACCTAAAAATAGTTAGTAATAATTTTTGTTCCTAAATATATTCGAAAACCAATCCCGAGCTGTTGTGACCTTTTGTGTATTAAGCCATTGAATTGCTGCCTTGTTTTTTGTCTATCTTTGGGCCTAACTTTCAGTGAGTCATTAACTTCCCGAGTCTTTGTGAAGGGGTAAAAATTTTTCGTTTTAAACCTCAGGAATTTCGAAATAGACCTTAATAAGAAAGCTGGTCTTCACAACTACTTGATCTTCTGCTAAGCTAAGGAACGTTTATAGCGATCCTAACTTTCCTAGGCTTTTCAACAACATCGAAAAAAATCAAAGCTTGCTTCAACAAGATGTCCTTTAAAATCTTATTATTTTCCCCTGTCTGAAAGGTGTTGTTCCTGAATCTGTACTTAAGGCTCACAAGTACAGTGTCAAGGCATCCGAAAGTATGTTAAAGATTTATAAAAGAATTACGCTAACCTTCGGTATAGGAAACTAATGAGGATTTCTACGTTCTCGTTGTCTAGCTTCCAATTGTTCCTGAGTAGTGATATCTTGTTCAATGGTTGCCCATGAATGTTCAAGTTCTTCCTGGGTGTTAGCGGTTTTAAGGATTGTATCAAAAATATTTAAAGCAATGTGTGTTTGATTAGATAGTCTGGGTTCAATATTCGGTTGAGTTGTTGTAGGAACAATCATTGAGGAACCTTACCAGTAAGAAATGATTTAAAGAGAGAGTTCAACGCTGTTTCAATTTGGTCTTAAGAAAGAGAAATTTTTACTTTAAGAATAAAATAGAAATGCAAACAGAAGGCCCTTTCCCGTAACTATATTACTTTTAATAAAAATATGAGGGTGAGAGAAGAACATTAAGCTGCAAATAATGTAAGGTTCCTTTCAATAGAAAACTCACACATACACAGAAGAAGAAATTAGTATGGAAATAATTGACATAGTGTAAATAAACATATAATTCTGTAAATGCAAATTGGTCTTACACCCACTGATACCTGGTGCAGAGGAAAGACAATAACCAATTACAGAAAGGTGAAATCCCTTTGCTATAGTAGTGGTCATACCAAAGTATAGTGATACACATCAATTATGAAAGTGGAATGAAATGAAACATGAAACATAAAGAAAACAAACTTGTAACACATTCGGGACGGAATCGGGAATCTTCAAATTTGCTTGTATTAACTTCTTAATGAAAAAACTCTATTACAATCAATACCAAAAAGGTCCAGCCTCTTCTTCTTATTTTTGTGATCTATTTATACAAATTTGCAGATCAGTTTAAAAACTTAACGGTTTCATAAATTCAGTTACAAACGAGAGGAGCGAATTCACTCCATCTTTCCTACTCCATTTTCAAAAGGTGCCAGGTGCTTGTCTTTGCGTGGATTCGGTGCATATGATACATTTGTCCACAAACTGGGATACAAGCTGTGAAGGCTCCGCTTGACAGCTGGCCTCGGCGAAATAGCACTCTCGGGCTAACTGTGGAAGTTTATCACCCATTTGTGCATCAATGATGTCAAGGGCACTGAGTTGTGCGCTTGGTTGAATTAAATGTTTATCAACTTGAGCCATGTCTACCTTGTCCATCTTAGAGATATCCGCCAAATATCTTTCATTCTTCTCCTTCAGATCGAGGGAAATCTGATCTACATTCATTTGCCTTAGCATCTCTGAGTCACCTCCACTCTCCATTCCTAACATCTCGCCATCTATGGCATTGAAGGCTTCTTCTAATGAATTGGTTACTTTTTGAGCCTGTTCCTTGCTTAAGGTAATATTATGTTCCCAATCCTTTAACAGAATATTACCTCTAGTTTGTTCAGCGATGGTGAGTCCTGGAGAATCTGTCGAAAATCCATTGTTGGTAGCTATCACCGCCTCTTGAAAGGCGACCCGAGCAGCCTCTGCGTTCCTTTCTTTGACAGTCATATTTTCTAAAATACAATGCATCAACATGCAATCTTCTCGAATCACCCCCACTTTGTCTAACAAAATTTTTTGTACAGAAGAGATCCTGCTCCGGATATCAATCGCTCGGGATTTAAACCCCTCGACGTCGATCATCCTTCTTTCAGCAAACTCTAACGGAGCCTGCAACCCTGTGATCATACTCCTCTGCTGACCTGCCTGTATCCGACCATCTCGGATCACTGAATTCGCTTGTTCCAACTTGGTTTTGAGGACTTCTATTTCCTTTTGATCAGCCAATCAGGCCAATTCTATTTCTCCACTCGCCTGACTCTTAGCACTTTATGCGGCTGAAGCTACTCGAGCTTTGAGAGTCTTGATCAGGCGATTCTTTCTTTTGAGCTTATTTTTCAACATCCCGACCGAGAATTGATTCGCCAATGCATACGCTCCTAGCTTCCTGTGATCTCTGTGGAGAATTCATCATTCTTTTTATTCTTTCCATCTATCATCACTTTGAATTTTTTAGCAGTTGATCCTTCATCCTGGTAGAACTCCCTTTTAACAACTGCTTTTCTCTTTTTGTCAAAGAAGAACTCATTTGGAGGAAGTTCTTCTGCTCTGATACGCATTAGATCCTCACTAAAAATCCATCCCTCTTCTATATTCCCTTGCGTTGACTGCAAGGGGGTGACAGAAGTGATGGGTTCCCCGATCTGTTTCGCTGCCTTTCCTCGTGTGACGACTGAGTCCTGCTTCTTTGGAGGATCAGAGGTCTTTGTCTCGGTTTCAGGATTCTGGGTTTCTGGCGGGTCTGTGTTCTTTACTTCCACCTATGGACTATATTCCTTGGATGGATCCTTGGTCTCTTCTTCTGCTTCGGGATTCTTCCCAGACCCCCCTTCCTGGTGTTTTTCGGGGTTAGGAATTTGCTCCTCGGAACCTTCAACATCCTTCCTTTTTTCCTCGGAAATACCCAAACCTCCCAACACAGTGGGAAGGCTTCTTCGTCTATGCTCTTGGAATTTTAAAATAGAGGACATGTCTTCGGGTGCTAAAGATCGGATTCGAACTAGCACTTCCCCATAAGACCTTGCCCCTCGGAAAATATCATCCGAGGGTGAACACTCGTGTTCAAACTTCTTCAGCCCACAATTTTCCAAATGGTTTCTTACAATTTTCTGAGGATCATGCTTTTTATACTCAATAGAGACCAAACTCAAGTCTTCCAAGGTTGCAGCCTCAGCTTTGGCATGCCCAAAATCCAATAAGGAATAAGAATTTAGCCGAACAGGGAAAAACGACCATACCTTCTTCGATGATGCTTTGAGCTCTTTACTTACTCCGCCAATCACTGTTTGTCGGGAAATCTCGCGACATGCTAGCTTGTCGGGGATGAACAGTGGTAGCGCAAGCGGGGGAACAGTAGCTCCGAACACCCTGAAATAGGAAAAATCTGTTTCTACGTACCAATCAGCTATACCGCTCAGATTTACAGCAATGCTTTCGGAGATACGAGGTGGAGAACGACCAAAAATGGTGATGTGCAAAGGCACCATCACCCAGTTGAAAATTTCGTAAATAAATTTGTTGGATTTATTTTCCCACAATTTGTCGTGATACTCATGTACAGGCTTTTCTATGGCTAGATTCCAAGCCCAGTTCATCAAATGGAACGATGTCATGGAACATATCACGTCCATGATATATGCAGACATGAAAAAAGATGATGGTCTCCCACTTTCCTTCTGCTCTCGGTACTCGGTGACCCGGTTGAAAAAACTGTCAGAGAGTATCTTTGCCCAATTGAATGAGCAACCTTCTACTACCCGAAATATGAGAGGTACCCACGCAATGTAGAAATGAAAAGTATCCTCCTTTCTGAACAGTTGACAAGTCATCATTTCTACATACATATAATGTGGCTCCAGCGAAGCGATTGAATAAACACCTTGGTCGTTTTCTCTGAATTTCGCGGAGCACGAAACCCAATCTTTTATCAATCCAGGCATGGTTTTGTCATATTGAACGCATTCCTTCTGTTTGAATCCCTCCAGTAATTCAACATCATAAGTGTATTCAGAGGTTGTTGGGAGCTTATACATGGTTTGGATATGCTCTGGTCTGAAAGTCCCGAGCGTGGTCCATTGGTCACTTCTGATAGTTCTGGTGGGTAGGTCTATGTGATCCAACGCCCATCGAATCATGTCATAATATGGGAGCAACCGTGGTCTGGTTTCAACCTGGTGCATTTCCGACCGAACAACTATCTTGTATTTAGTGTTCAGGTCATCTTTTTCGTTATCATTGTCATCGGAGTCTGAATAATTCACCAACTTAGATTGCAGAATATCTTAAATGAACGACTAGCTAGGGACTGAGCTGCCACTCTGGGGCAAAGTGTCGGAGACGTTATCCAGGCCTTGCCCTGCAACCTCGATATTCGCCTTCGCTGCTCTCCTTGGAGCCATGGCTGAAGCTTGTGTTTTCTCTCTTCTGCGATAGACCTGTGTATACATGTAGAAATTAGTTCGCTCAGAGAAAGGTGAGCTCTGTGCGCTTATGAAAAATGTTTGAAATAAAATGAAACTCCCGTATATATTTGAAAACTCTGTACTATTCGAGATAAGTCTGTCAAATCGCAATTAGAACAAATTTATTGCACAAATCCGATTTTATTTATTCGTGGATTCACCCTAATTCTTCATTAATGTCATCAATGTTTGGCAGCTAGACAGGCAGTCGGGGTGTGGAGAGCAAGCAGCTACCTCGTGAAAAGCGCAAACCTCGATGCACGGGACGTATCTCGTTTTATTTTAAAAAATTCGCTCTTAGCGACTTGAATAATTTTCTCGCTTTTCACTGCATCGTGAATTTCCTTTTAACATTTTGACTCTTCAACCCGCGAGACTGCGAGTGCCGATTTTAGCTTAATTAACAGTAATCATGATTTGGAGAGTCATTAATTATATAATTAATTTATTCACCATATCGCAACTAGGAAATCTGGAGATAAGTTTATGGGAGGCTAGTACGTCGAGTCGCGAAAATGCGAGAGGGCGAAAATTAAGGCTCAATTATGGGAAGGAAATCTTAGATTAGGCGACTAATTAATCTTTCTATAATTAAATCGCAATCTCATGCATCGGAGTTTTAGACACTTTAACTTTATGAAGGAAAGTGTCGAGTGGCGAAGTGCCGAGAACCAAATTTAACCATGGTTAGTTCTTGACCCAGGTTATCACAAAAGTTATCGTGTTCTCGGCTCCCGGAGCTGTAAAAACAAAAACTTAGGTTAGACGAATGCCGAGGCATGAACTCCCGACAACGTATACTCATAAGTTAAAAGTTTTACCCTAGTTAATGTCTTGGGTGGGAATTATAAACGACTTCGCCGTTTCGTGACTTGGGACGTGTGAACTCAAGGTTTAAAGTATCCGACCTGCGAGACCCCGAAATAAAACAAAAGAGCGAACACACTTGCGAAAATGGATCTGTTTTGAAAGTGGAAAAGCATTGCTATCCGGGCGACAAGATTTCAGAGTTTTAAGATCTCGGAAGGAAAAAGAAAATCCACTTTAGATTTCAAGTATCAAAAAATGAAAATTGTGCAAGGTAAAAAAAAAGGCAGCTCCAACACCTTGAAGGAATGCAGCTTCAAGTTTAGATACCTGATGCACTACAAGATTCTAGATAAGAATAATCTTATGAAGACTTAGCCTAAGTACTACAACATGTAATTTAACTAAACACAAAGTAAGAGAATGGAATCTTAAGATATCTATGCACTAAATAATAATTTAAGTTTAGAAATTCACAAAAGATAAAAGATAGGAGACACCCATTACCTCAAATGCATTTGTTTAATGTTGTAATAGCTCTTTTTTCCCTAGAAACCTACAATATCAAATACCCTCTATTGTAGCATATACTCAAAGATTAGACAAGTCTCACACACGATCTTTTGCAAGGAAATCAAGTTCTTCCAATTGATTTCCAACAAATACAAATGAGAGAGGAGACCTCCTGATATAAATAAGGCGCCCTCACAAAACCATGAGATAATACTATGTCCTCAAGCAAAACTACAAGAAAATATCATGTGCTAATACAATACCATGTGCTCAAGCAAAACCATGAGCTAAAACAAGAGGCACTTTCAATACCATGTGCACAAACCAACAAAAGAATTCAAATAGTCCAAAAGGTGATGTTCCCTCATGAATGAACTTTAACCACCCACATGTGTGACTAAGAGAGATAAAATGTCCATCCACGTGTTCTAACGACTCACGTGTGTGGCTCTAAAAACATGGTGATAATTTTCACGCGGAAAATTTCAACAACATCATAATTAAGTCATTTTTTGCTTGTTTTTCTATTAGACCCCATTTCATAAATCCCACAATCGTTTTACATCTAATGTCATTGATCTGATAGGATTATGGGCACTCTATCAAAAGATAACTACACCTAAGGTTGGTCACCCAAAAAAATGTGCTCTAATCACCTCATAACCACCTCTAACCACCCACATGTGTGAGAGTAATCCTCTAAGAAGACAAATGTGCCCTCCATAAATGGTCCATGTGACACATGATTATGATTTGGAGTATGTTAATGTCCAATGCACTGTCAGAAATCTCAACGAAGTGACATGTATCCCAATGTGATTCCATCGATCCCAATGTAGATAGATATTATTCTATACAAGTAAACAAATCCGAATTCAAGTACATGGATCCCAAGAAAGTGTCATAGATCTAGAGATATGATACACGGATCTCAAGGCATATAAACCACCTCATATACATGTACACAATTCCCAATGAAAATCACCCACTCAAGGTGTTGTGTCTAACATTCTCACAAGTCATTACGTGATGCATACATAATGATTTCTTCTAGCAACAACATAAAATTAGATTAATTTTAGAATTTTCCTAAGTCTTACCATGGGTGGACAAACTTAACCCTTATTACATGTGACAAATCCAAAGGCAAAGTACTTCCTAGATCACTAAGTTAGACATTGATGATATGATGAATAATGTGTGAAAGACGAAGATGAAAACTTCATGTGTTGACCCCTATTGTCATTTATCTTATCTGACTAGCTTCAAAGGGCTAGAATATTCATTATATTCAAACCTTTAAGAGGGAGATTTTGCTTAAAGTTACCACCCTAACACTTTATTTTACTACATCATATTGTATTTTTTTCTTTGATTTCTTAGTGCGTTCTTTGATTTCTTAGTACTTTCTTTATATATGTATTATTTAGCATAGGATGTTGGCCTCTTTCTCGTATACAATTATGAAGTCCTGGAACCACGAAATGTATTTCACATTTAAGGATATAGTTTTTATCCCAAGTGTGTTTCTAGATTCCTACTTTGCCTCCTCCTACCTTATCTCTCAATGAGGTTTCGATGTGAGAGAAATTGAGGTGGTTTAATTATTGCATTATATATTTGTATCATTAAAATTAATACAATGTTGAGAATATGGCTTAGGCTTTTCCGCCACTTCTCGCGTCTCTTGTCTTTTCTAGTGTGTTATTTTCCTCTTGATATTGTGTGTTATAATTCTTCAATTGGCATCAGAATTCTTATGGTATTAAGGGCCTAGTAATTCCATGATAGTTTTTCATGGACAATTTACACTTTGAATTTGATGATTAAGAGGTTCTATTATGCTAAGTTGAACGTGATTCCATGGAAATCCATTGAAGAACCAATGATGATGGTGATGAAGTTGCTTCATGGTACTAATCCATGAGAGAATGGTAATGCTCCTACACCAACAAAATTACATATCTACATCACAAATCTACATCTGTTTGGAGGTGCAACACCAAGGTCATTACTCTTTCAATTTCTTATTGGTTTAAGTTGCAATTGTTTTTTATATATTTTAGAAATTCATCAATATCTCATCTTCTTACGAAGCTTTCTTTGAAAAATATGAAAATATTTGTGGCATGGTTCTTCCATTCTGCTACCATAGTTTGTGGTTTCTATTTTTTGGCTTACTAGAAACGTTAAATTGTTGGATTAAACTATGGTTAATGAGTAAGAATTTGCATCTCTTCTCCTTGCATCCATAATTGCATCCAAAACCAAATTGTATAAATGAGATTTCTTCCATTGTATTTTCCTCGATACTGAAACTACTACCCTAGATTAACAACGACCTCAAGAAAATAAATTTGTATTTTGGATGCGCTTTGATGGATCACAAGAAGTTGTTTTGTGAGAGTGGATGCCAAGGTCTTGACCAGCATAATCATGTGCATAAATGACTGCATAATTTGTGAAGGCAACAATGAATCCTTTTACAGGTAGAGAATAAATTTTGAGGATGTGGGAACTATTGCAGTGGTGGTTGTTGTTGGATCCATCAAAATATTCATTACTCATTATGGTGATTTGCAAGCTATATTATCATGAGGCACCAAGCCTATCATTTTATCACTAAATCATAAGTCCGATTGATTTGGTCCGATTGACCGAAAGAAGAAAAAAAAAGTATTTTAACATCTAGGAGGCTAACAATAGGTTATGGCATAGACTTCCTCACACATTGATTTATGCATTTCATCTCTTTTCCTGTTCAACTTGATGATGAAATCCCCCAATTTATCCAATGTCCCCTGGATGAAATGGCCTTTTCTCCAACATAATTGTTCAAGGATCCACGCACACACATGCCCTAAACTCCACACATATGCATAAAGTAAATATCTCTCCCCCAAATAACTCACTAAGACTTAACCAAAAAAAAATAGTTTTGACACCCGACAACCCACGTACCAATAGCATACAAAAAGAGAGCACACAGATCTCCAACTCTAATGATCTCCATCTTTCCCGTGATCTCCAGTGCACGAACCTGTATAGTAAACACATGATTCAATCAAATAATTGTAGATTGGATCTATTACAATAATCAAAGAATGTTTTATTCCAAATCGAGCACATTCTCTTCAGAATGCCATTTCCTCCCACTAGCATGAGATCTTCAAATTGATTATCATCTGGGGTATAGTTCATAATGACTCATCCTCGAACTGTGACACATGAATATAATTATCTTTAATAGTGTGTCTCCCTTGATGAGGACTATCTTGTTCAAAATATTTGTAGTATTAGTACCTGTCATAGGCATAGAGGGACTATAAAGTTTGATAATTCATTGACCTCGTATTAGTTTGTATTTTGACCACAAATATTTTCATATTATCTATTGTTGGAACCAGTGAACTGAAAACATCATTTTTTATATAATAAAAAGTGCCATATATGTCATGATCTAATTGGACAACGGATTGGAGGTCTTATTGTCGACTTCGTTATTCCCAATGTTATATATGTTGGCATATCCAAAGTATTTGATCGTATATGGTATTTTTGAATCATATAGTTTCTTATGCATTGGTCGAAGGTGGATTAATGCTATCATTAGTTCGAATGTTTGGCTTAGCATTTTCTGCTAGCTAGAATACATTCTCTAGCATATTACTATGTGTGATTTTTTCTTTATTCTTGTGTGCTTCGAGAGAACAAGTCTTCCAAGTTGCATTTTTTCTTAAATGTTTGTGCAGGGCTATGCCCTTCGATGGTTCTAACAGTCTTAAGTGTTTACCTAACAGGTCTGTCAGTTTTAAATGTTTATTGTATAGATGCGTTGCAATACAGTTTCATTCCATTTTTTTGATGGTGTTGTTTGCAGTTAAATTGTGTTGAATTGTTTTCCACTGACATCGTTGGTTCGGTGGTTGATGCTTGTTCGTTGGTTCATTCCATGATTCTTGTTATTGTTTGATTCAACTTTGCAAATTTGAGGTCCTGCAATTGTAGTTGGACCTCTTCGTGGATGTCTGTTGGTTTATTTTTCTTCAACTTTGCAAGTTGTTGGATCTGTTGTTGCGGTTTGCAGGTTTTGGGGCTGAGCTCTTGTCATCCCTCGTTGACAGGTAAGTTTTCATGCCTGCCTCAAAATTTTGTTGCATACCACCTTTCTCTTTGCTCTTAATTTATGTTCTTGGAAACCATGCGTCTTCATATTTTGGCTGCCACATTCATAGCTATTTCAAAAATTTCAATGCAGAGGGGTTTCTGAAAACTAGTTCAGAGCTATCAGAAGAGGGAACCATCCACCGGGGTGCATAGGTAGGGAATGATTTTATTCTTTGGGTTAGAAAACTATGTCCACATGTTTCCTTTGTCCTATACTTTCTATTTTGTAGAACGTTTTCTGTCTCTGAGAAGCTTGTAGGATGCACGCTGTTGAAACTGAACTTAAATTTTTACCTTAAGAACAAAATTTTTGATACCCTGGAGTCTTTGCACTATTTAAAATCTTTATAAAACAAAAATTTCATACTTAATAAGTCTGAAATACACTTGGGGTTTATTTCGGGAAAAGATGGTTGAAAGTTAATCAACGAATGCCCAAATACTTTTCCAAATGAACTTAAACGACAAAACTTAAGAATTTTAAAATTATCGGGATATCGGAGTTCGCTATCTGGT
>ML785218.1:34755-57549 GCA_009831015.1 Picea engelmannii | reverse complement strand
TGACAGTACCAAACGGAAGACAACCAAACATAGAACCCGGTTTGCAAGATCAAACTAGCATAGCATTGAATCTGTTTAACACTATCTTACAAACTGCAATGAACCGAACCGAGTTAGAGAGGTCGTGGGCAGCGATAGAACTCAATATAACCATCCAAGAACAAAGGGAAGAAAGACAGAGACAGTTGAGAAACTGATTCTGATCTGGTTTTCTTTGTTTCTTAGCTTTAAAAGCATTATCATATTCGGATGCCTAGACGGTGTGTTTTATAGCCTTAAAACACAAACTCTGGAACAACACACGCTATGAATAGGTTCAAATTGGTGTTTCTGCTCAGTAAATTTATGTTGTTATTTATTTGTGTTGTTTCTTCTATTTGGTTCGCTTTCTAATGTGTTTTTTTTTTTCTTGTCATTTGCTATGGGGACTAGGGGGGATTGAAATTGACAAGAAGAAGGTTGAAAGATACATACTCGTTTTATTCTTTTTTTCCTCTTTTATTTGTTTTCATCCAAACTGAAAGTATCTAAGAAATAGCTTCAAAGTCACAATTCAAAAGATGAAAGAAGTAATAGATGTTTATTCGTATGAAATAGATACACACTCAATTATATGTGACAACATTGACAAGTTGTTTCATAACAATGTCCTTTTTAGATTAGATGCATTCTCGTATACGATAGGGGGTTGTCTTTTCGATGCATTTCAGGTTCTACTGCATTTCCATTATTCCTCAACCGACCTGCGCAATGGATTGATAGATTATTTCTTGGGTTTTTTTAAAAATGGCGATGCCAAGGCATTGGAGTCGTATGAATACAAACTAGAATCTGATTTTCTTCGGTAGTTGCATGGAATACATGATGTCGCTACGTATTTTTCAAAGATGCGGTTGTCTACATCTCCAATTCTGCCTGCACATGAGAGGGGACTTTGGGGAGATACATTTTGTATATGATGGTTTTCTAACTGGCTCAATATATCAATTGGAATATGGTCATTGACAAGAAAAACAAGATATATATTATTCAACAAAACTGCATCTAATAATCCATATTGCATCTTGTTCCATGATGCCAATGTTGTCAGTGGTCATTATGAACCACTACCATACAGAAAATTGTCCATATGCAATCTTGAAGGAGCTCATATTTTCTTGTCCCTCATTTTCAAATACCTTGAATCATAGTGGAAACGGATTATGCATCGCATAGACTTCCATGGTTTATAGCTAGCAACAACTATTGTGTCTAGTTGTGGAGATAGTATGTTCAATGCAATTTGTTGTTTGGTAGCAGTGGAGTTTGATGTGCAGTCACTGCAACTTTACACTGTATAGTCTTTTTCAAATGCAATTATAGGCGGCAACCAATAGGATTTTAGTTGCTTCCATCAACACCTTTCACCATATCTCCTAGAAAATATGCCAGCAATTGGAATTTGGCAAGAATACCTTGTAAACATGGCACTGCCATATGAAAAAGGAAATGTGGAGGGTTGCAGATTTTGTTTGCAATGGTTGTCTATCATATTTAGAGTAAATATCCAGGTCTAGTTAGCCTTGCCAGATGGCACTATCCATTCCTGGTATATTGATTCAAATTACGATTGAACAATTGACATCCTCTCATTGAAAACATATACAACACATATCCAATATCAACCTTTGCTTGGACATATCACTGGTTTAGGGTTCAATGTCCATGCCACCCAAACCACATCAAATATGCATACGCGTGGCATGCTTTTTAGTGAGAATGAAACTCCTCCTGGTTGCGATATGGCCATATAGGGCTTAAAAAAAAAGTCATGCATGAAATTCATCCCATTTGTGATGAGGCCATATAGGGATTAAACAAAAAACGTCAAGTAAGTTATCACAACTTGAAAAAAGTTATGCGTGAAATTCGTCCCAATTGTGATGAGGCCATACATGCCTTAAACAAAAAACGTAGACTAAGTTATCACAACCTGAATGAGAGTGAAATTCATCCCAGTTTCCATCAGGTCATCCTTCCCTTGGACAAGAAACGTAGAGTAAGTTACCACAACTTGAAAAAGGTCATGCACGAGAGAAAAAAATGAATTGCTACGCTTCCTTTTAGAGAGAAACTCACATATCACAATCTAAAGAAATTTGTTTGTGAACAACACAACAAAAACAGGTACGGTTGCATATCCCACAATGGTCATGCAACTGTCACATTTCGTGGACTAGAAGCAATACCATGCAGTACTACCAATGAAAACCAACAAAAACTTTCTACCCATACTTCCCTGTGAAAGAAAGATGCAAGACATACCTACATGAAACAAATTAAAGACACTCCTTCCATTGCATGTGCAATTTGTGAACAATTGAATTTTGCAAAAAACAGTAAGTCTTTCACGCATGATTTGGAAGTAGAATACCTCCACTTTACAGCGCACGATAAAACATTTGCCAGTGGAAAAAATTTTCTTCCATGAAAACAGTCGCATGAAAATGGAAAACTGCTAAAATTTGCAAACCCTGACCAAATAAGATGTAATACACCACTACCAGATGTAAGTGCACTTACGAAATTTGAAGAGAGACTTGTGTCTTTGCGAATTGCATTTTCACAAATCAGGCCTTGGGGCTATAAACGACCCCAGATGGGATTAACAGGATCAATTATTAATGTTCCTGTTCAACTAGATGTTGTGCAAAAATCCTTGCCACAATTCATTAGCGATACAATGAAAATTGATGTGGCTCTGAAAAGATGCTTGCAATACGAAAATGTGTATCACACGGGCAAAGTGCGTGTTCATGTTGTTATGAAAGCATTATAAGAATTGTGTTCCAGGGCCCTATACAAAGCATAGAACATTTGTATAAATGAGAACTGGAACAATGTTCTTAGAGAATAGGATGCCAACTCTGCATAGACTCTCTAAAATGATAATGAATTTGATAAAAGTGATGAATCGGATAATGAAACACCTAAGTAGACATTGGTGCATGGATTCACTAATTCACAGTGCATTCGTGACTTGCAAGACAAGATTGTAGAAATTGCACCTGTTGAGGGGCAACGTCCACTTGGAATATTAAAGGACAAATTCGATGAGGAAATGAACTTCCCAACACTCTTCTATGGATATCCACGTGCCATTGACATTACAAAATGATTCAGTTATCATAAAATAGTCCGATGGGAGATGCTACATTCAAGTGGTGACTTCTCCTGTCACATAACAAATTTGTTTTTCAAAACAATGTGCATAATAATAGAGCAAGTTCCCAAAAGGGTTGGATCCAATGGTGGAAAGCGAGGAGTTTTTCACCGTTGGGCAAGGTTCAATTCTCGTGAGGACTTTACCTGGAGCCATGGGGACACCTTGAGGTAGTGGTCGAACGTGTGGTTTCACCCAGAGATACTATAATAAATGGTATCGTGACCCGTGCACACATAAGTGGATCAAAGCCCACCCCCATGTCCTTCAACTTTTAAAGCCCCCGGGGGCGCAGCTCAATTGGCAAGTGCCGTGAAAATGAAGTTCCATGAGGTTTCGAGTTCAACTCCCCTCGACTTACAATGTGTACCGCGTATGGGGCCTCGTGGGCACACCTGTAGGTTATAGTGGTAACAGTTGGATAACACAACCACGTGTAATGCGAGCACGTGCCCAACTAGTTGTTGATTCCTCCAGACATAAAAAAAATAATAATAGAGCAAGTTATCTCCTACATGTGGGTCCGAATAAGAAAAGTCCAGTTACAAGGAATAAAGTTGTTGGCCAAGGATGTCAATTACAAAGTAAACCTAGAAAAATTTTGAAATCTGATATTGGATACATAGATTTCAAAAACATTCACACCTCTCCTGACTATTTGCAACAAAACAAGAAAACTATTTTTTCAATGATCCGGAAATTGGGCCTGCCAACATTTTTCATCACATTTACAAGTGCAGAGCATTGTTGGAATCCATTGGTAGCTATCGTATATGACCTACATAGGAACAAGAAACATTAAAAACAAATTGATACACTGGAAAATAATGACATCGACTACCTCATAAGAAAATACCCAGTGACATGTACTTGCTACTATAGACATAGAATAAATGATTTGAGACAATCAATATTCCATGATGAAACATTTTTCAAACAAATATCGGACTAATTTTTTGTGACTGAATTCCAGAATAGGGGAAATGAACATGACCACAAACTGTTGTGGATAGAGGGTGCACCAGTCTATGGAGATAACAACAATTCACAAATTGAGAAATTTGTTGACAAATACATAACATGCAACACTAATCATTTGGATCCAGAACTTGCCAAAGTTCATAGACATTACCATACAAGAAGTTGTAGAAAACGAAAAAACTCGCATTGCAGATGCAACTTTCCTATGTTGCCAATGATATCTACAAGAATCATAGAGCCACTTAGTTTAGAGGAAAATGTTGTTGTTGAGAAATATAAATCCTTGTTCGCATTTCTAGAACAAGGAGATTTTGACGAGATGATGATCTTCGATGAATTCTTGACAGAGCTAAATCTATCAAAAGAAGAGTACATCCAAGCCATACAATGTACGCTTAAACAACCAACAGTTTTCCTTAAATGAAAACTTTCCCATATTTGGAACAACAGTTTCTCCAAGGACATGCCAGTTACGTGGAAAGAAAATATAGATGCGCAGTACGTCCTCAATGCATATGCTGCAACATCGTACTATACCTCGTATATGAAAAAAGATGACAAATCTATGACAAGTTCATTCAAAAGAATACACAAAGAACATGAAAAAAGTCATATTGATGCCATACAAATGATACGCACACTTGGCAATACACTGCTTAGTCTTCAACAAATGTCTGCTCAGCAAGCAGTTCACATTGCACTTTCCTTGCCCCTCACTTGTAGTTCAAGAAAATGTGTCTTCATAAACACATCTCCACTTGAGAAACACACATTTTTGCTTAAACCACCAATTTTTCTAGAACAAGAGCTTGACAATTCAGAAGACGTGCTATGTCGCTCTATTGTTAATTATTACCTCCAACATCCATATCCTATTAGCCATATATGCTTAGTAGAATTCGTATCGCATTACAAAAAAAATGGTGCACCCATATCAAAAAGAAAAAAAACCCTTTGTGATACAGTTTTTCAATTACAATAAACATTTTGACTATGAAAACTATTATAGAGAAAAATTGTTGCTATACGTTCCATTTGATGAAAACAAAGAGACATTAAAACATAACTTCTCTACATGGGAGGCTGCGTATGTTGCCTCTGAGACTATAGTGCACATCAATGAAGCTAGATTTACCTACAATGTTAATCCAACATGGGGTGATCTAGAAATTGCAGTTAATGAGCTAGAAAACCTTGACAATATTGATGAGACATTCACAAAATAAAAAACAACCAGAACTCCTTGCGAGTCCCATGACTTACAAGCAGATTTGCCTCATCCTCGAGCAGGTGGAAGTGAAAAACATATCAATATTGGGTTTCGAGTCACAAAACATACTTTCCTAATTGAAAATAATGAATACCATAGAATAAGACGTATGTTGAATCGAGAACAACAAACAATTCTAAAGGACATTACGCTTAAAAAACACTTGAACATGGACACTCATGTGCACCTGTTCCTTACAGGCGGAGCAGGAACATGAAATACATTCACAGGGAAATAATTGTTCCAAATGCTTATACGAATCTATGATTCAAACAATTCCTTTGATCCTATGAAACCAAAGGGCCTAATAGTTGCATACACAGGAAAAACTGCATATAATGCAGGTGGAACAATAGTCCACTCTGCATTTTTAATTCCTTTTAACAAGTCACAGTTTCTTCCACTTGGCAAGGAAATGTTGGATACATTGTCTAAGCTTTATGACAAAATCCAACTTGTCTTTATAGATGCAACATATTTGATTGGAATTCGGTTCTTGTATTCCATTGACAACCGACTAAGAAGCATAAAACATGTGCACACGAAATACTTTGGAAACATTGATATGATATTCTATGGGGATCTTTACCAGGAACATCCCATCCAAGATTCTTTGATACTTGAACAACCTACCATTAACATGCAAAAAGTGACTCATGACTTCTAGAGAGACAATATTAAATTCTTTGAATTGCATACTACAATGCGCCGAACATATGAAACATTCATTGCAGTTCTGAATAGAATGCGGACAAACAACCAAACATATGATGACTTAACATATATCAATTTGAGGTGCTTGTGGCCTGCACCAACAAACCCAACATTCCCTTACCTGTTCTACACAAATAAGGATGTTGCAATGCATAACAGCCACATGCTATCTCTCATGCATGGAGATGATATCATCATCAATTCAATTGACCTAGAAGAAGACAACCATGGAAATGTGCCACATCATGAACATACATCCACTTTACCTTTGCAGCTTGTCCTGAAATTAGAAATGTTGGTTGAAATATATGCCTGTAACTATGATTCACAGGATGGGTTGGTCAATGGAGCAGATTGAATACTCAAAGGCTATACGAAAATAGAAAAACTTGGTCCTTTGGATTAAGTTCCATGAACCGCATATAGGCAAGCGACAAGAAAGCAAGTTGGCTTATCTATATAATTCAAACACTGCAAGCAATTGGACACCTATTTTTTGAATATCAAATCCAATATCAACATCAGCAAAGACAGGTCGACTGAAGATTCAAAAATAATTTCCGATTAACCTTCCATGTGCACATACAGTCCACAGATCACAAGGACTAACACTTGATAATGTTGCATTTCAGCCTGTTGGAATTCAGATACATGGACTTGTGTACACATCATTGTCCCGTGTCAAAAGAATAGACTCCTTGTATTTACTAAGTCCTCTTACAAAAGATAACTTCAAAGTGAAACAAAAAGTTAATATTGAAATGGAACGACTCAGGATCACTGCAAAATGACAACTACAGTATGATTATCAATTCATACAAACAAAGCCATCTATATCAATTCTCTCGCTTAACACAGACAGCTTAAATTCACACATGGATGATATACTCAATGACTATGATACAATGCAATCCGATATTCTGTACTTGCAGGAAACATACATGGCATTATGCATGTAGAACAAACAATTTCCAAATCACAATTGCATATCAAGTTAAATTACACATGGGGTGATGATATTGGTGAAAAAACATGTACCGATTTTGGACCATATACATATCAAAGAAAATAATTTTGAGGTGGTGCTTGCAAGAATTTTTTTCCATGAAAATTAAGTTGCAATATTGAATCTATATGTTGCTCCCCATGCAACATTCTCCAACATAGTAGATGTTATTTCCAATGCATTGGGCCATTTCCATTTGAACATACCCATTGTTCTTGTAGGAGACTTCAATATTGACATGCTACAAAATAATGCCAGCACAAAAGAATTAGAAAACTACATGTGCAAATACAGTCTCCGCTTTCTTTTGAACAACACAAGCCATTTGCAAAATGCACTTATTGACCATGTGTGCTTGAATGTGCCCATTCCTCAATACAAAATGTTTATCTTAGACACATATTGGTATGATCACGATACAATTGGTATTTCACTTGAATTATGCGATATACATCAAACATATTGCAAAGTCATATTTCTATGTTTCAAAGCATATATGTATATCTTGTTGCAAAAAAATAAAAAATAAAAATTATCCAGCGTCTTAGTTTTCCCTGATTTGTACACATATTGGTCTGGTCACCATATAGTTGGTGTTGCACTTGAATTATGAAATATACATTATGCATATTGCAAAATCATATTTGTATGCTTCAAACCATATATGTCTATCTTGTTGCAGAAAATCGAGATATCCAACTTCTTAGTTTTCCCTGGTTTCTGATTGTTGTTGGTCAAAATTTGTTTTTTGCGCAAAAACAATAATATATATATACAAAAAAAAACTTGAATGAACTTAAAAAAAAAAGGTACATTCTTCTAAAACTATTTGTTACTCTATTAATCTTATTCTATTTTTTTTAGTATATGTACATAGTACTTCCCTTTTTCTTTACATGTTAACTTATGTTCATATCTTCTTTGTTTTGTGCTTTTGTTCATAGAAACAAATAGGAAAACTAGACACCACAAAGAACTCCTAACCAGGAATGTAGAGGAATCCATGCAAATGTGCATTTTTTCTACCTGTGTTCCATATTCAATATTTTTTCGTTTACTTTGTCTGCATTTGTTGAACTAGTTTGCACCTCTATTTTTTTTTCCTCCTTCGACACTCCATATCTTCTTTTGCATTGATTGGTCTTCATGTGTGTAATACATATTCAATCTTGAGCCCCCCAGTCCTGGAGTCCATTTGTCAGTTTGTATATTGCAGAACTCTGAATGTTGTTTGGAGGACACAAAATAATAGAAGTGCAATGTTGAGCCAGCCAGCCCGCAAGTCCACTTGTCAATTTGTATATCATGCAACTCTCAATGCTATTTCCAGGACATGGAACATTAGAGGCCCAATTTATATCCCTACAACCCGCAAGTCTGCAATCCAAAAAAGTGGCTAAGTATGGAATAAGGAATTTGTACATGATCTATAAAATGTCATGTCCATACTTTATAAAAGTACATATTTAGTATGTATTGCTTGTTTCTCGGAGCCCGCCAGCCCTTGTTGGCCCTTGACCAAGTTTTGAGGAACACTTGGTCATATATGACCATTTTTGGGACTTCGACAGCTTGTCAAATATGAAGCGCAAAGAGAAGGGGAGATTATGGAAGCTAGACCCCCTTTTTGGGTCCTTTTTAGGTTTTTGGGAATATGTAATGGGAAAGGGATGTCAGCCCGTGGGTTTACCCATGCTTAGGCCCATTTTTGTAATGTATAAATAAATATCTAGGCTATGTAAGTAGAGGAGAAGATTAGCCAAGGGATTAGTGCTAGAATTGATCTATGTGATTGACTTGCAGAGCTGAGTGCATGTGTTGTAAGTGCTGATTGCACAGATTGTAAGGAGGCTCTATGCTAGATCTATGCGAGGAAGGAGGATTTGGTGAGGTGTGTGCAAATCTCCTGTCCTATGCGGAGTAGTATTTTGATATCTCTCTACTATTACCGGATTGACTGAAGCTAATAAAGAAGAAGAGTTGGTGGACATAGCCCTAGGGTGGGGGTGAACCACGTAAATCTGTGTGTTATGCTCTGTGATTTGAATTGATGTGTTTACCTCTTCTTGGCTAAGTGCTTTGATATATTTAGACAGATCTACTTATGCGTTGTGATTCATTAGATGTGTATGGATAGTATATATGATATATATGAAGATGCTTAGTGCTGATTTATTATATCTGATCTATTTTACTATTGTTAAATGATAAATTACCTTAGATCTAAGTGAATGCTACGAAGCTCTGTGCTATTTATGAAGTATAATAAGGTTTGAATATTGATGAATGATCCATACCAAGTGCTCTATAAGCGATATAATCACATATATATGTCCCATCTTAGGTTGCAGACACTTGAGTCCTGCAACCACCCCTGCCTCTACCTCGGGTGAGACTTCATCTGCTTCACAGGTGTTGCCGAAAGGGCCAATAGTTAGGGTTTTGTTGGTGCGTTGTTGTAGCGTTGAACCCTGGTTCTACCCCTGTGCCAACAAATGGTTCCATTGCCGGGACTGAAACTGTGATTGTTGGAAACTAAGGGAGAAGAAGCTTTGTGCAAAGATTCGTCCTAAAACTATGGAAGCTCTATGCGTGGATTTGTGCCCTAGTGCGTAGTATTTTACTTGATATAAAAAGATCTGTGTTGAAAAGAGAAGGCCAAATCTGAAGAAAAGAAGCGAGATCTGAACACTTTGTTCTTTAAGAAAGGTTAAAGTGGAAGTTTCTGAAGAAAAGAGGTCACATCTGCAGAAAAGTGGTAAGATCTGTAAGCTCTGTGCTTTGATAAAGGTAAGAATAGTTAAAAGTTTTTAGATCTAAAAGATTTGTTCTCTGTAGAAGTAAGATAAGTGAAATTTTTTGTTTCTAGAGCATGGATCTAGGTACGTTTGATAGACTCTGTCCTAACTTGAAAACTAGGGCATTAATAGATGAAAGAAAGTTTGACATGAATAGATCTAATAGATGTGTTATATCTATGCATAGAAAGAATGTTTGGACTAACAAATGGATGCAGGATCCTAGAAAGAATTGTTTGTAGGCTAGCTACCATGATCTCGGTGCGTAGTACAGAAGAAGTTGGGGATCATTTAAGAGAAAGAGAGAATTAACCCTATGTTAGAGTTGCAGAAGACCAGGACATCTTGTTAAGGAATGCCCTGGTGGGAGATCTAGTTCTCTCTGTTGCAAATACTTGGACCATGAAGTATTGAATTGCCCTAGAATGATTGCTAAGATTGAAGGCATGAATCTGAATGAAGAAAACCCTAAAGAAGATCCATAAATAGTAGAACCCCAAAGAGAATTAGAAAATATATTACTACAGATGAAAGACATCTTGAATGGCCACCGACATGTTAGATTATCAGAGGTCTTTAACGAAAAAGAATGCATCGAGGTAAGAATAGGAGACTTCGACATTGACTATGTTCTGGATGAGAAAACACAAGTGAATGTTATGATAGGGAGAACTTGGGAAACTATAGGGAAGCCCACTATGATCCCTTCACTAGGAGGAATAGGACTATTCAGAGGAAAAATGATGATGTTATGTGGAAAGATCACTCAGATACCTATGAAATTCAATGGAAATTCGACAAAGGAAGATTTTGATATTGTTAGATTCATTGAAGACAGTGCCCCGTTTACTATGTTACTTGGACAACCTTGTATTGAAAGAGAGCAAGCCAGAAAGAAGGAAGAAGAAAAGGTTTTGGAACAACTGAGACAAGAGTTAAAAGATTTCATGACCAGAAGGGTTGCGCAGTTGATTGAGGAACATGAGAACAAATCAAAGCTATTTGACACTAGAAGCCCAGATGTCAAGACTAAAAAAGCATTAGGGGACTCACCGAAGATTGGAGTATCTATATCATATATAGATGAATTAGTACCCCTGAGTCTTGGGAGAGAACCTCAACAACGCGAAGTGACTATGCCCAAGGAAAATAAGAATCAGAACGGGAAAATAACTATCGAGACAAAGATCATGAGGAAGAAGGCTAGGAAGCTAAGTAAAAAGAGATCTAATATCGACAAGCTACAAAGGGTTCCAGAGAGAAACTCTCAGAAATAAACTTTGCAAAATTGGAGCATTGTCGGGATATCAGAAAAATGACATGGGTCACTTCACCATGGCGAAGAAACATAGCCATTAGAGGCCGATATATTCGTTCAAATGTCGCTCCGAATGGATCAAAAATAATTGATGGATATATCACCATTAGACCACACCATAAAAAACATAACAAGAGTTAATGAAGCCCCATATCCATTACAAATGATCTGTTACAGAGTTACTTACTTATTCCATCGCACCATGCATGGAAGACACTTTTTCTAATTGTGAATTTGAGTCTGCAAACTACATGAATTGTGAATAGTGATTACTCCACTCTTACTCTCTACCCTATTACAGTAACTACGTTACTTTGAGAACCCAAGATATTGATCTTGAGTGTATATGTCCGACGAATTTAGCGTAGCTGAAGAATGTGTAAGAGAGGTACTCGCTAGCCTTAGAGCTGAAAGAGTCATGTCAGAGAGAGGATTGTCTATAGGTTTACATGCATCATCGATGAGAGGAGTGCAAGCCTCCCCATCGACTGCTTGAGCAGGAACATCCCGAATCGGCGTAGAAAGAAGAACCAAACATAAAGACGACATTTCCAACGTGAAGTTGGTTCCATCCATCCTACCTGCTTACATACCACCTCTAAGCAGTGCGATCAACAGAGACAGTGTGCCTATATACTTTGAGTACACTCTAGTCACTGTGTACCTATCGAAAGGGGTATGTGCAGTCCACGTAGATCACGACAAGATCACAGTATTGAAGTTTAGTGACTTCAACCTGGGGGATCATAAAGTTTACAGCATGCTTGACCTGTACAAGTACCTAACAAGAATGAAGGGAAAGAATTCGAAGATCGTCCCTCAGCAATGGACGATGAATCTCGCACAGTCCACTCTACTCAACGTTATGAAGATACCACACTTCGGCAGACACCAGGAGGTGAATGCTTATGTGAAGCTGCTGCTGGAAAGTTACCATGGAAGATACTTATGGTTAAATCGTCGCATAACAGTTGATCCAACATTGATCAATCAGATCACTAGGCTTAGCATGCAGGTCCATGATCCCCATGATTACTATCTTGGAAAGACCGCAGATCACTCTCTTACTCATAAGATCAAAGAATCTCATGGCGATGTTGAGAAAGGCATGCGAGGCTACAAGGTAGCTTCTATTGAAAGTGGTGCAGTGTGCCTCGCCTATCAAATGATCGTAGGGAAGTTGGTACGCAAGAATTGACCCACGCAAGTATTTGGCTTTGTAGCCAACCTCGCAGGGAAGTGCACAGAGGGACTACAGATGAACTAGGAAAAGTACCTGGTGAATCAACTAGAGATTGACTGCAAAGAAGCCCAGGATCAGGGGCATGAATTCCATTTTAGCTGGCTCTTGATACTTATAGCTTTCGTTGCATGGGAGCTATTGGAAGGTGAAAACTTCTCGGACATCGACCCCTTTTGAACCACTGGCTGCGAAGTTCAGTACACTATGGTACTCGAACAATATGAACAAGCAGTGGAAATCCAATGCCATCTTCCATACCTCGCCATCCAGTCCGAGCCTCGCATGACCCCGAATACTTTACACAAGTTTCGAACTTTGATGAACTTCAACATGGACCGTCATTTCATATATATTACAACATGTGCTAATGAGCACAAGGAACAATTTCAGTCTTATTATAAGATGACAGAAGAAGATCTAGAGGAGATCACCAAGGAATGTTCGGCGAACCTCCTTATTTCAGAAAAACCCGCAGAAATGTTCGACATCGACAGCCCAGAAGTTGCACAAGATACACCTGGGCCGAGTAAGACAAAGAAAACAAAGAAGACAAAGAAGGTTGAGGAAGTCCAAGATATAGACAACCTATCTGTGAGGACATCTTCCATTACACCAGATCAAGGAGGTGATGGTGAAGACTTATAAGAAGTCGAATAAAGACCAAAAGATGAAGTAGAAATCATAAATAAGAGGAAGGTTCAACCTCTAGAACCTTCCTCCTGGAATAAATCAAAAGCACCCGTAACTAAGATGCAGACCATGTTCACTCCAGGTGACTTTAGTTTCCTCATCGTATCAATGAATGAAGCTATAGAAGAGATAGAAAAAAATCAGGAAGCTAAGCGAGAGGCAATGTACAACATAATTGAGATAGAGCTCCAAGGAGTACAGCAAGCACTTCAGTCTAGCTGCACAGTCTCCACTGTGCCCCTGCCAGAAGGAACAATAGAAGAGGGAGATGAACCAGTTAACTCTGCAAGATTGCTGACACAGTCGAAGTACATCTTCAGAAAGCACATGAAGAAACAGTGTAGGCCACCCAAGCCTTAAAGAAAGCACAGGAGGAAATCATCGAACAACGTCGAGCTGCGCAACAAGAGAAAGAGCAGTTGCTTGTGAAGCAGATCAGGATTGAAGAAGAAGTCAACAGAGCATTTCACTTTGTGAATGGATTAGAGCAGAAGGCATAAGACCCCATAGAATGCCAAGTGATGAAGCTTGTTGAAGTAATTCAACAACTTCAACAAAGAGTCATGGAATTAAAGCTTAAGACCATACCAAGTACCTCTCAAGAAGTGCACGACCAACAAGAAATGGCTGCCTGAAGCATAGTAGAAAGGATTAAATCACTCACTGAGGAATGCAAACAGTTAAGTAGCAGAAGTGCACAGATATATGAGAACCTAACCGAGAATCCAGAATTGCATAAATTGGAGTCGCAGCTCCAGGAGGCAAAGCATGAATTTGAAAAGCTACAGGTGCAGCTGAAGGCCCTATCACTCGTAGAGAGAATGAAGCGGTCTCACGAGAAGCGCACTGCCCAACAGTAGATCCATATGATCTAGAGAAAGGTAATGGAAGTAACTCAACAACTTCAACCTATGTAGGATAAGGCATGTCAACTATTTACAGATATTGAGAGCCAAGGAACAGAGCAGGAGCAGGTTGTGAATTCAGCACAACAACACCTAGAAGGGTCGGTGAATGACACACTCATCTAGGAGTTCGTCGAGAAAGAGGATGTGGTACAACAACATGTCGAAGTAGCTCAATCCAATCTTGAGGCATTCAAAGCAGAACTGATCAGACTTGAGTGACTCGGGATGAGTCACAGGTGAGTGTTGGGGGTCTGTTGGCCTTTGACCAAGTTTTGAGGAACACTTGGTCATATTTAACCATTTTTGGGACTTCGACAGCTTGTCGAAGACAAAGTGCAAAGCGAAGCGGATATTGCGGAAGCTAAACCCCCTTTTTGGGTCCTTTTTGGGTTTTTGGGAATATGTAATGGGAAAGGGATGTTGGCCCATGGGTTTAGCCACACTTAGGCCCACTTTTGTAATGTACAAATGGATATCTAGGCGATGTAAGTAGAGGAGAAGGTTAGACAAGGGCTTAGTGATAGAATTGATCTATGTGATTGACTTGTAGAGTTGAGTGCAAGTGTTGTAAGTGCTGAGTGTACATATCGTAAAGAGGCTTTGTGCTAGATCTATGCAAGGAAGGAGGATTTGGTGAGGTGTGCGAAGATCTCCTGTCCTATGTGGAGTAGTATTTTGATAGCTATGTGTTGTAACCAGATTGACTGAAGCTAATAAAGAAGAAGAGTTGGTGGATGTAGCCCCAGGGAGGGGGTGAACCACGTAAATATGTGTGTTATGATCTGTGCTTTGACTTGATGTGTTTACCTCTGCTTGGCTAAGTACTTTGATATATTTAGATAGATCTACTTATTCTTTATGATTCATTAGATGTGTATGGATAGTATATCTGATATATATGAAGATGCTTAGTGATGATTTACTGTATCTGATCTATTTTACTGTTGCTAAGTGTTAAATTACCTTAGATCTAAGTGAATGCTATGAATCTCCATGTTATCTGCGAAGTATAATAAGGGTTGAATATTGATGAATGACCGATACCAAGTGCTCTGTAAGCAATATAATCACAGATCTATGTCCTAGATTAGGTTGCAGACACTTGAGTCCTGCAACCACCCCTGCCTCTACCTCAGGTGAGACTTCATCTGCTTCGCGGGTGTTGTCTAAAGGGTTGGTAGTTAGGGTTTTGTTGGTGCGTTGTTGGTGCGTTGAACCCTGGGTCTTCCCATGTGCCAACAGCCCTAGAGTCCATCTATCAATTTGTATATCTCATAACTCAATAGAAGTAAAATGTTGAGCCAGCTAGCCCGCAAGTCCGCTTGTCAATTTGTATATCGCGCAACTCTGGGTGCTATTTGCAGGACATAGAACATTAGAGGCCCAATTTAGAGCCCTCCAACCCGTAAGTCCAGAATCCAATAGAAGTGCAATGTTGATCCAGAAAACCCGCAAGTCCACTTGTCAATTTTTATATGGCACAACACTAGGTGCTATTTGCAGGACACAGAACATTAGAGGCCCAATTCAGAGCCCGCCAACCTGTAAGTTCGCGATCCAAAAGAAGTGGCTTATTATGGAATAAGGGATATGTGCATGATCTATAAAATTTCATGCCCATACTTTATAAAAGTACATATTTAGTATGTATTGTTCATTTCTCGGAGCCCGACATCCCTGGAGTCGGTCTGTCAATTTGTATATCGCGTAACTCAATAAAAATACAATGTTGAGCCAGCCAACCTACAAGTCTGCTTGTCAATTTGTATATTACAGAATTTTGGGTGCTATTTGTAAGGCACAAAATAATAGAGGCCTGTTTTTTAACCCGCCAGCCCAAGAACCCGTGATCCAAAAAGTGTACATGCTCTAAAATCTCAACCAACTCGCAAATCTGCTTGTCAATTTGTATATCGCGGAACTCTGGGTGCTATTTGTAGGACACGGAACAATAGAGGCCTATTTTTTTAGCTTGCCAGCCCAAGAACCCGTGATCCACAAAGTGGCCAAGTATGGAATGCGATATCCATACATTCTCTATAAAATCTCATGTCCATACTTTATAAAGGTACATATTTAGTTTTCCCTAGTTTGTACACATACTGGTCCGGTTTTCATAGTTTGCGAATTTTATGGCCGCGAGTTCCTTTGTGGGCACCATCCATTTCTCATGCCCTGTGTGTGTGGTATATATCTTGCACCTGAAACTTTAGTGATCTACAATTGGACCTAGACTCGAAGCTTGCAACTCATTTGATAATTTTCTTTAATTAAATTGTACAATATCAATATTTAATATTAATAATTTAGTACTTGAAAATAATGTTTTTAGATAATGTTAGATATATAACATATATGTTATATGTTATACATGTAGACAATCACAATCTTGAGCTCGCCAATCCTGGATTTTGTCTGTCAATTTGTATATCATGGAACTCCTAATGCTGCTTAGAGGACATGGAACAATAGAAGTGCAATGTTGAACAAGCCAGCCCAAAGTCCGCCTGGAAATTTGTATATAGAAGAACTCTGGGTGTTATTTGTGGGACACATAACAATAGAGCCCCAATTTTCAGCCCGAGAACCCGCGATCCAAAAAGTGGCTAAGTATGGAATGAGGGATCCGTACATGATCTATAAAATCTCATATCCATACTTTATAAAATTACATATTTAGTATGGATTACTCATTCCTCCAAAAATTTATACGTCAAGAAGTGGCAAATACACGTGTTCACATTTCCATTTACTTTTGTATCACCAGCCCAACCGTCCGCTTTCCTGCTTCATATTGTACATAATACATATTACATGTAATATGTACATATTACATGTAATGTGTAATACATATTCAATCTTGAGCCCGCTAGTCGTGGAGTATGTATGTCAATTTGTATATAGCGGAACTCTGAGTGTTGTTTGGAGGACACAGACCAATAGAAGTGCAATGTTGATCCAGCCAACCTGCAAATCCACTTCTCAATTTGTATATCATGCAACTGTGGGTGTTGTTTGCAGCACACGAAACAATATATGCCCAATTTTGAGCCCACCAGCTCGAGAACCCGCGATCCAAAAAGTGGATATTTTGAGACCGCCAACCCAATAAACTGCAATACATATTACATGTAATGTGTAATACATATTCAATATTGAGCCCGCCAGTCCTGGAGTCTGTCTGTCGATTTGTATATCGTAGAAATCTGAATGTTTTTTGGAGGACACAGGACAATAGAAGTGCAATGTTGAGCCATCCATCCTGCAAGTCCGTGATCCAAAAAAGTGGCTAAGTATGGAATAAGGGATCTGTACATGCTTAATAAAATGTCATGTCCATACATTATAAAAGTACATATTTACTATGTATTTCTCATTTCTCGGAGCCCACCAGTGCTGCAATCCGTCTATCAATTTCTATATCGTGGAACTCAATAGAAGTACAATGTTGAGCCATCCAGCCTGCAATTTTGCTTGTCAATTTGTATATCGTAGAATTTTAGGTGCTATTTGTAAGGAATAGAACCATAGAGGCCTATTTTTTATCTTTCCAGCCCGAGAACCCACGATCCAAAAAGTGTACATGCTCTATAAAATCTCGGCCAGCCCGAAAGTTTGCTGGTCAATTTGTATATCGAGGAACTCTAGGTGCTACTTGTAGGAAATGGAACAATAGAGGCCTATTTTTTGAGCCCTCCAACCTGAGAACACGCGATCCACAAAGTGGCCAAGTATGGAATGTAATATTTGTACATGCTCTATAAAATCTCATGTCCATACTTTATAAAGGTACATATTTAGTTTTCCCTTGTTTGTACACATATTGGTCTGGTCACCACACAATTGTTGTTGCACATGAATTATGAAATATACACCATGAGTCTGACCAAGCGCTTTTGTTTCCTTAGCCACTTTTATGGTCGTGGGTTCCTCGCTACACGTTATCGAACTCTCATTCCCTGTGTTCTGAGTGTACATCTTGCATCCAAAACTTGGGTAATCCATTTCTATACTCTCAGGTTCACAAATGGTGGAGTGGTAGATTTCATATCCATCTATATCTCTACATCACGAGTCCAACCGAATTCCATTCATTTTCATAGTTCGCGAATTTTATGGTTGTGGGTTCCTTTGTGGGCACCATCTAGCTCTCATACCTTGTGTGCACAGTATACATCTTGCACCCGAAACTTTGGTGATCTACAATTGGACCTGGACTCGAAGCGTGTGACTCATTTGATAATTTTCTTTAATTAAATTGTACAATATCAATATTTAATATTAATAATTTAGTACTTGAAAATAATATTTTTAGATAATGTTAGATATATAACATATATGTTATATATTATACATGTAGACAATCACAATCTTGAGCCCGCCAGTCCTAGACTCTGTCTGTCAATTTGTATATCGTGGAACTCCCAATGCTACTTGGAGGACATGGAACAATAGAATTGCAATGTTGAATGAGCCAACTCGAAGTTCGTCTGTCAATTTGTATATCGTGGAACTCTGGGTGCCATTTGTAGGACACAAAACAATAAAGGCCCAATTTTCAGCCTGCCAGCCTGAGAACCCATGATCCAAAAAGTGGTTAAGTATGGAATGAGGGATGCATACATGCTCTATAAAATATCATATCCACACTTTATAAAAGTACATATTTAGTATGGATTACTCGTTTCTCCTAAAATTTCTATGTCCGGAAGTGGCGGATACATGTGTTCATATTTCCACTTACTTTTATATCACTAGCCCGATCGCCCGCTTGCTTGTTTCATATTGTACATATTACATGTAATATGTATTACATATTACATGTAATATGTATTACATATTACATGTAATGTGTAATACATATTCAATCTTGAGCCCGCCAGTCGTGGAGTCTGTTTGTCAATTTTTATATCGTGGAACTCCGAGTGTTGTTTGGAGGACGCGAACCAATAGAAGTGAAATGTTGATATAGCCATCCCACAAATTCTCTTTTCAATTTGTATATCACGCAACTTTGGGTACTATTTGCAGCACACGAAACAATATAGGCCCAATTTTGAGCCCGCCAACCTGAGAACCCGCGATCCAAAAAGTGGATATTTTGAGCTTGCCAGCCTGATAAACTGCGATACATATTACATGTAATGTGTAATAAATATTCAATCTTGAGCCCTCCAGTCTTGGAGTCCGTCTGTCGATTTGTATATCGTGGAACTCTGAATGTTGTTTGGAGGACACGAGACAATAGAAGTGCAATGTTGAGACAGCCAGCTCGCAAGTCCGAGATCCAAAAAAGTGGCTAAGTATGGAATAAGGGATCTATACATGATCTATAAAATGTCATGTCCATACTTTATAAAAGTACATATTTACTATGTATTGCTCATTTCTCAGAGCCCACTAGCGCTGGAGTCCGTCTGTCAATTTCTATATCGCGAAACTCAATAGAAGTACAAGTTTGAGCCAATTAGCCTGCAAGTCTGCTTGTCAATTTGTATATCGCAGAATTTTAGGTGCTATTTGTAAGGCAGGAAACCATAGAGGCCCATTTTTTAGCCCGCCAGCTCGAGAACCCACAATCCAAAAAGTGTACATGCTCTATAAAATCTTGTTCAACCCAGAAGTCCGCCTGTCAATTTGTATATCACAGAAGTCTGGGTGCTATTTGTAGTACACGGAACAATAAAGGCCTATTTTTTGAACCTGCCATCCCGAGAACCCGCAATCCACAAAGTGGCCAAGTATGGAATGTGATATCCGTACATGCTCTATAAAATCTCATGTCCATACTTTATAAATTTACATATTTAGTTTTCCCTGGTTTGTACACATATTGGTCTGGTCACCACATAGTTGGTGTTGCACATGAATTATGAAATATACACCACGAGTTCGACTGAGCGGCTTTTGTTTCCTTAGCCAATTTTATGGTCGCGAGTTCTCGGCTACGCGTTATCAAACTCTCATTCCTCGTGTTTTGAGTCTACATATTGCATCCAAAATTTGGGTAAACCATGCCTATGCTCGTGGGTTCCCAGACGATGGAGTGGCAGATTTCATGTCCATCTATATCTCTACATCACGAGTCCAACCGATCGCCATTCATTTTCATAGTTCACAAATTTTATGGCCATGGCTTCCTTTGTGGGCACCATCCAGCTCTCATGCCCCGTGTGCGTGTTATACATCGTGTGCCCAAAACTTCGGTTATCTACAATTGGACACAAATTCGAAGCTTATGAATCATTTGATAAAAAAATTTAATTAAATTGTACAATATCAATATTTAATATTCATAATTTTCTACTTGAAAACATTTTTTTTAGATAATGTTAGATATATAACATATATGTTATATGTTATACATGTAGACAATCACAATCTTGAGCCCGACAATTCTGGAGTCTGTTTGTCAATTTGTATACCGCGAAACTCTGTGTGCTATTTGTAGGACATAGAACAATAGAGGCCCAATTTTGAGCCCGCCAGCCTGAGAACCCACGATCCATCTATATCTCTACATCATGAGTCCAACCGATCGCCATTCATTTTCATAGTTCGCGAATTTTATGGCCGCAGGTTCCTTTGTGGGCACCATCCATCGCTCATGCCCCATGTGTGTGGTATACATCTTGTGCCGGAAACTTCAGTGATCTACAATTGGACCCGGACTCGAGGCTGGCGACTCATTTCATAATTTTTTTAATTAAATTGTACAATATCAATATTTAATATTCATAATTTAGTATTTGAAAATAATTTGTTTAGATAATGTTAGATATATAACATATATGTTATATGTTATACTAGACAATCACAATCTTGAGCCCACCAGTCTTGGAGTCTATATGTCAATTTGTATATCGTAGAACTCTGGGTGCTATTTGTAGGACACAGAACAATAGAGGCCCAATTTTGAGCTTGCTAGCCCGAGAACCCACGATCCAAAAAGTGGATAAGTATGGAATTATGTCTTTCAATTTGTATATCGCAAAACTCCGAGTGTTGTTTGGAGGACACAGACCAATAGAAGTGCAATGTTGAGCCAACCAATTAAATTGTACAATCTCAAATTTTAAATTGTACAATATCAATATTTAATATTAATAATATAGTATTGAAAATAATGTTTTAATATATTGTCGAATAGTTGATAGGGATCACCATTTGTAAACAATCGCAATCCCGGGCCTACCATCCCTAGAGTTCGTCTGTCAATTTGTATATCGTGAAACTCTGAGTGTTGTTTGGAGGAAACAGAACAATAGAAGTGCAATGTTGATCCCACAAGTCCACTTCTCAATTTGTCTATCATGAAAGTATGGGTACTATTTGTAAGCCATCGAGAAATAGAGGCCCAATTTTGAGCCCGAGAACCCACGATCCAAAGAGTGTACATGCTCTATAAAATCTCATCCACCCCACAAGTCCGTATGTTCGTTTTTATATTTTGAAACTCTGAGTGATGTTTGTAGGACACGACCTTTCATCCTCATCTCTATTGAGAATTGGAATGTCATTCACGAGACCTCGGGTTGGCCCATTCATGAAATATTCAAACCCAAATTCCAAAAATGAGCTCGACCGACATTTCCCTATTCCATACTTAGCCACTTTCCTACAATTCCGAAAATATACAAACCATCCGTTGAACTGCACCATCATGACCTCTTCTGTTTTACGCGTTTTGCAGTAAAAAATTATGACTCATGCAATTTCACCGTTGGACACTCATTTGTCCTCATTATCTCCTATAAACTTATTTTGAAGCCCATCCAACCATTTTTCAGACTTGGCCATTCCTTCCTTGCTTGCTCTTCCCCATCTTCATCACCTTTGCACCTGTCTATAATAAAAAGTAATGTTTATATGTGTGTGTGTGTGTGTTTTGTTTCTAAATCTTTAATGCTAATAGCTCATCATGCAGGGACCATGTAAATTGTCAATGATGGGCAAAAGGCTCGAGAAGATCTGCCATTAATTCACATTAAACCAATATTTGTGGAGGCTTTTGTTATCCCTTCCAAGTGTTAATTTCAAATACCATGGAATGTCATTCGCACATTGTCGGCTTGGTTATTTCACAAAACCTCCAATACTTAAATTTTGTTCTTCGTAACCACCACCTTCACACTTCTAAGTATGCAATAATTAAGATTTACTTCTAACAACTCACCATACAGCACACATAGAGATTGTCATTAATGAGTGAAGAGATCGAGGAGATTTTCCATTCGAATGCATTGAACCAAAATTTATGGGGGGTTATATTATCCCCTCTGTTATCACCCCATATTTTATGGGAATCATCTTATGACTGGGATATTATCTGTATCTGGTGATTTGGTTCACAAATGATATTTCATTCTTCAGATAATTTGTGAAAAAGGAAAGAAAAGGAAAAAAGAAAAGAAAAAGGAAAGAAAAGAGGGTAAAAAGATTTGAGATAAAGGCCCCATGCAATAATAGCAACTTGGTCATACCTTTCAAGCATGACCAAGTTCTTTTGAATTTTCAATGTTGATAGGCTAGTGAATGCATCTGATCATACTGTCTAATCTTGATCAGATAGCCCATAGGTTAGAATAAGTGAATACATCTGTTCAGACCGTCTAATCCTGATCAGGTAGCCCCTAGAAAGAATAAAATCTTGACCCAACTGTT
>ML785218.1:0-20021 GCA_009831015.1 Picea engelmannii | reverse complement strand
TTTCCGAGATGAGGGTCAAGAATAAGAACGCTCCATATGTGCATGAGCCCAGGCCAGAAATCGAAAAATTTGCCAATCAAACTGAATGGGAGCCCGATACATTGGAGGATGTGGAACCAGTTGTCAGGAAAGAACAGCAGGGGACCTCAACCGGTGCGCTCCCAGCTACCACGCCACAAGTCCTCAAAGAGAAGAGGCCCCGACAGGAGTCTTCTCCTCCTGTGACCGAGGTGTCAACGGAGGAATTTCAAACTCACTCCAAAAAGCCGAAGGTCATTTCAACGATCGGCACAACAGTAGAAGCTACTACGTTGACTACCACAGTGACCACTACGGGGGCCAAGCAATTCACTTCTTCTTTTGGCTCTAGTCAGCATAAAGAAGTAACAGTAAAGTCAAGGGATTCTCCCTTGGATACTCCTCCAAGCGAGACTGGGCCCCAACTGGGCATTTTCGAAAAATATGACTTGATCAAGAAGAGGAACCAGTCGCTCACCAGCAGCGCTTACGCACAATTCCAGAAGCAATCCTCCACAGCCCAACACCGGTTACTCTCGGCATTCGATACAAAAAAGGGCAAGATGCATATGTCATACCTCCATGCACTAATACCGGACCCCAAAGTTATATCTGATTACAGGAGGACCACGGTTGAATTCCAAGCCAAAGATGTGCATCCGGCGGATCAAATGGATATGCATAAGCAAACTGGGGAGATGATTTCCCACACTTTAGCCCACGTCGCAACCTCTGTGGCAAAGTATCGGATGGCATTAAGCAACGCCCAGACCCAACTGAAGCTTGAGAAGATGTCTTCCTTCGCGAAAGACAGTAAGATAAAGACTCTCGAGGAGCTGGTCCTCAAGATCGGCTACGACCCGGCAAATGTCAAGGCAGCCGAGGAGATGATTAAAAAGAAGAATGCTGACATTGCCGCATTAAGAAAGCAGCTTAAGCTCCCTCCGACAGAAGATCCACAGACGAAAGAAATAGCTGAAAGAGAAGGCGAAAAGGATGAGATGCTGAGACTTCTCATGGAGCAGAGTGCGCAGTTAAGGGAGATGGAGGCCGAGATGGAAAAGCTTTTACGGGAAAAAGAACAGATGAAGACATGGGAGGGAATCACCTTAAGTGCTATCCCCATTGCAGGATTGAGCGCAACGACAGTGACAGCAGTTCCGTCCGCAACTACAGGGAAAGTACCTGAAGGCACCATAGACCTGGCCAAGTCTATGGAAAGAATGAATCTGCAGGAGTCTGAAATCAGCAGACTTAAGAAAGAATTAGAAAATCTCCAGGAGCTGAAGACTTCCTTCCAGACTAGTCTGTCAAAGGAAAAGCAGGTGAATGAGCAGATGAGAAAAGAGCTGCAGCAGCTACAAAAACAGACATTGGCCGGGAAAACCTTGGCTGAAGTTAAAGAACTTGTGTGGACCGATATCTCCAAGTCCATCACTGAAATCTGGCCAATGGTTCAGATCATGTTCGAACAGAATGAGTTGCTCGAGAGGAGCAAACAGGCAGTGGAGAAGATCAGGACTGAATTGGGAGACATGCCAACCCAGGCCAATGAGATCATAAGGTTTCTAAATTCCAATACACGAGAGGAGCTCGAAGAGCTGAAAATTGAAGATAGGACAGAAGCCATATTGGAAGTGAAAAGAGTCCTAACCAAAAGGGGTCTCATGCTTCAGTTAGAAGAGAAGATCCAAATCATGGAACAGGGAGTGCAAAGGTTCTTCAACAAGATAGATGCTCTGACAAGGAAAGGCCTGCCTGGCATGAAAGTCATAAACGACAAATTGATGGTGCTCCCCGATTACAAGAAGAAGCTGATCGAAGTATCCAAGGACTGTGCTAAATTCGCAGGGATACAATCAAACATCACAGATAGAGCTTTCATGGAGGCATTGCACTTGGATATTGAGATCCAACATGAAATAAAGCACATTTTCGTCGTCAAGCCTACATTCACAAAATACACAGACATGGACGAAGTGTACCGGAGGTTGCTCAAGGTGACAGTGCCAACTCATATCCGATGGGAAGAGTTGTGCGATCTACTAGATTAGTAGATGAGTTGTCATTTCCAGTCAGTTGTCCTGTCAGCAGAGGTGGCGGAGGCACCTCACCAACGGCCTACCCAGAAATTTCAGCAAACAGTTATGATGAATCACCAAACGGTTTTCGATTAGTTAAGTTAGTTATGCTAATAATAGTATGGACACATCCTTGTCAGTTATGACAGGATCCATTGTATTTTGACTTATAAATACTTCTTTTTTCAATGTATTGGGGGTTGTTGTTGATTTACACACCCGACTGCTACCAAGCTGTAACATTTTTGACGTGATCCACCATTAATAAAGAAGATGTTTTTCACAGGATTCCTGCGCATGTTTCACTGGTGATGTGATTTTCCTAGTTATATGTTTTCTTGCTTTGTGATCATCTTGTCTTTCTATAACTAATCTATACGGATAGCGTTATGTTACAGGATTTATCACTGATACCCTGTCTCCGATTCTGTAGATTTTAATGTTTGTCTTCTAAATACCTTCAGTTAAGAGATTCTTAAGTGCTTGTTAATTGGAGTTATTTTCCTAATCCTTCTTCCGTCCATCACCTTATTTATTGAAGATCCAATGAGGGGTGTTATCTCGCCTTGTGAAAGATTTCTTCAGCGTTTCTGGTTGCATCTCATATTTTATTAAGTACAGACCCCATATCCCAATGGATGTGTGATTTGTCTCAACCAACTTTAAAAAATCCTTTACAACAAAACAAAACTCGTGCCTCTAACTAGCCTAATATCTTAATTCAAAAAAAGTTAAATTATATAGAGAGATCCCTCTCTGAAGCTGGAAGGGCTAGATCCCAGCTTTAAAAGTGGTTGGTTAAGGTTACCTTTGTGAATTTCCTCTTTCAACCTCTAGGAAATTTACAGAGTGATAACACCCTCCATTTGTTCATTTCAAGCAGCGTCTAGAGAAAACAAACATTTTCATAAACTACTGGCAGTAGCTCGACAACAGTTTTGTAGAGATACAGTGAACATCTTTGGGCCTGAGGACTATAACCACCACAGTAATAAAGCATCACTCCAATGGCCTGCCACAGTAACAAAGCAAACCAGATTTCTTCAAACAGACGAGGTTCATCCTAAAATTGATAGTTCTCACAAGCTTCCCTTGCAGAAGAAGGGAAAAATAATTGTAGGGAAGGCAAACAAGCCCTAAATTGAGAGTGAGAACATGAAACTTGACACTGATATGGATAGCCTATTCTATAACCTTGATCATCCCTGAGACGTGATTCACCATAGCTACCCAATGGACATAGTTGATAACGAAATTTTTTACGAAGATGAATCCTTCTTATTCCAGAGTGTTGTTTTTGAAAATGAATCTAAAAAAATAATTATTGAAAAGAGATATGTAAAAAATAAGAAAAGAAAACATCATTCAGAATTTGACCTTACCAATATGCAGCCATCCCAAATCTCTGGACTTCACAGAGAAACCGTAGATTCTCTTCATGATTCCATTGGACTCATTGAGGCTGAGAATGCCAGAGTAAAGGACCGGATCAAGGAATTAGAGGAAGCTTTGATTCCTATGCCATTGCTTGGCAGTCCTTTGGCAATAGCGATGCATGCGGCTCCCTACACCCCTGTAGCAAAGTTAAAAGGATCCTCCAACTTCCTCACATTGTGTAGAGGATATGTGGAGAAAAATATCAAGAAAAGAATGGAACTGATTACTAAGGCCGGGGAAACATCACAAAATATGGATTCCCTGGGAATGAGGGCACATAACTTGCTCGAACTTCTGCAGACGGATTTTAAAAATGAAGAAACTTTTTGTTTGCACACAGACATCCCTTTTTCCTTTCATATCAACAACATGGCAGAGATGAAAATAAGACAACATGATCTCCCCTCCAAAAACCGGCTCACTCAATTAGAAGCATGTTGGAAAGAGAAGGTGAAGAACATGTATCTCATTGTCCAATCATGTGAAATAAATATCAAAGAAAGAAACATTATTCACAAATCTCACCAAAATAGACTTAGCCAAAAGGACCAATGAGTTCCAGGACCCTAGCTTAATCATCAACTCATTCACATTAACCAAGAAAGATTTTGATAAACAAGTTGATAATTTTAAGGCATTGTCTTTAGAATTTTTTTACAGGATTCTTGAATATGGTGAAGATCACGTGGACAACTGGCTAGTCCACTATTTGGTACAGAATTGAGAAACTCATCAGGCTCTATGCAATCTTTCTATTGATCTAAGCAAATTAGAAAATGAACTTTCCATCCCCCTTGAGAAGCTACATTGAAGAATTCGTCGAAACGAACTTGAAGCAGGTCGCCGACGAAAGCCAACAGGAAAAGGCATCAGCAAGAAAATAGAAAAAATACTTATATGTACCATCGCTATAAGTCCTTTGTTTCTCAATCCAATTATTCAAGCGGGTCGGTGAGAAAAGTCAATAGGAAAAGGCATCAGCAAAAAAATAGAAAAATACTTATATCTACCATCGTTGTAAGTCTATATTGATCCTCCTTTGTTTATCAATCCATTTATTCCACCTTTTCTAAATAGAAATCTCTAGCCAAAGACTGATATCTTCCCATTTCTTCTTTTCAGGTATTACACTCTACCGTCTCCCACTTCTTCTTTCCACAGTCCTATTTCTTGTACACATTTCTCTTATGGTCTACTGAAGCCCCAATCCCAGTCTATATGACAAATGCATTTAAATTTCCAGGAATATGTAACAAACTATTATTTTTTGATATGTTCCAAATATAACAATTTTTTTGTCTCCTTTTATATTTATGTGCTTCTAGATTTTTATCTTCAGCTATGCTGGGAGTCAAGACATTTTGTTTATTTTATTTCAATTGTCTTTGTTTTTATGCATATCTTTTTCTTCTTGGTCATTTTCAAAATTAAATTTGAGATAAATCACTCATTTTAATTTTAGATATCATATTTGACATATATATATATATATATATATATTCTTAAATTTCCAGGAATATGTAACACACTTTTTATTTTTTGATATAAATGCCACAAAATTGTGTTTAATAGTTTTTTTCTACTCACACATATAGAGAGTATGTCATTTCTTGCATGCTTACCACCTGTCCTTCACACTGCTTGCCACATCTGCACTGCAATTTCCATCTGTCGCTTCCCCACCCATCTGCATTTATCCCCATTTCAACCCGGCAGGGACTTCGCTGCCATGCAACACTTGTTTAATTTTAGTGGTGGTGTATTCCTTGGTATATTTTTATAAGGAATATTTTATTAAAAAATGGGGGGAGAGTATTTTTGAAACCTTTAAGATATAAATAACTGGGAATCATTGTGTATCATAGGAGTCATTGCTTAGAGTGGTATTGTAATTGATGACATTTGTAATTTTGACGTATTATTTACTTCAAGGAAGAGGGATTGGAGGAAGTTTGTGAATGAAAGGGAGATTTCAAAGAAGGAAAGCAAGGTGAAAGCTTGATTTTGTATCAAAATTTTAATAAAAATATTTTTCGTAGTGATTGTGTCCTAGATCCATCCTAAATTAAATAAGGAGATCTTATGTACACCCTGAGTATGTTTGTGATGGTGTGTTCTTTTTTCAGATTCTTCATGTTGCTTGTGCCTAATTGTTACATAAACGCAATTGTCATTTATTATTTCAAACATCACATGCATGAAAATCAATACACAATTAATGTCAATCAGTGACAAGTAATCAAATTGCGGCAAAGATATCAAATTATCAATGACATCAACATTCAACAAAGGATCCAACATCAGTCATTAGCACGAAGCATTGTTAAGCATTCAAGATCATGTATACTTGCAATAATTTATTTGTAAGTGTGAAATCAAAGTTGAGTTTAATTGAATTTGTCATAAGATGCATTCTTGGTTGAGCCTTATACCACAATTCATTGTAATTTTGAGTTGAAACTGATAAGATTGAGTTAAAATTTGTTGGAATCAAACTTAAATAATTGTAATACTTTGGGATGGATTTTCGGTGGTCATTGACATTCTCAACTTCCTAGAAGAAAATCCAAGCAAGTGTGTGTTGATGCAAAATTGCGCAACATGAATCCTGCGTAAAAAAGATTGCAATGCACTATACTATTTTTATTACTATAGTATCTAACTAGTAGGTGGGACCCCTTACAGAAGTTGTATTAAGTTGATTTTGCTCCTTGGTTTTTTGAAAGAAATGTGACCTACAAAAAAATGGCTAGATTAAAATACAGTGTGGTATTCTATTCTTCTCATATGCACAAATAGTTTCTTCGTCAGAGACTTATGAGACTCCTTAACCTCATATTGCATTAAATATGTTGTAACTGTGATTAAAAGAAAGGAAAAGGATGAGAAGCCTTTCGCGCCATAATTATAACATTATGATTATAAGTCTTAAAGTTATATATTTTAACATGGATTTTGACATATTTAAAAAGAGTGGTCAACTTTATTCCATGCACATATATATCACATATGGTATTATACAAGGTTGTCACATGCAAAGTGTGAATGACCCCGACTTATAGTTAAATTCATATATGTTATGGATCTCATATCTCATGTCGCTCGATTGGTAAGTTGATATGGTCGATATATAGAGCAGTGACAACTTACAATAGTTATGAATGTAGTATAGTGTTGATCTATGTTATGGTTGAAAATTAAATAGTGTGATATATGTGGTACCAAAACTCGATTTGGAGTCCGAGATGGAAACTAAGTGCTTTACACCGTGTAAATTTGGGTTGGATATTGTGAAAGGTTGGTGAGTTTTGGTAAATGTTGAGGCGACATGAGTTGATAGAGAGATAATGCACTCCCGTTGATTTTCCCTCCTGAGGATACCACCTTTTGCATTGTTTCTTATTGGAAATGGTTTTTTGTTTTTAGTCGAGGGTTTGTAATTCTAAGGCTTTGGTGGTTGGATAATGATCTTGGGCTTATCTCTTGTGGCTATTTATCTTATTTCTATAGGTATGGACATTTTCGACTTCTCTGGAATCAATGGTTTTCTTTGTTCTCATAAATTTTAAATATTGGCTCAAGTTGTTTGCATGTTGTGTATTTGTTCTGAGAATGAATCTTTGTTGGGAATTGATTTTACGATGTTGTGGATGGTGAATTATTTGTATGAATATGATACACAATAAATAGGATTTCCAGTGAGACTCTTGACCTGGGTTTTTCATTTTAACTTATACAGTCGAGTTTAAAAAGAATAAGAGATTTTGAATGAGAAAAAACAGACTCATCATTGTTGTTTGCGTGTTGGGTTTTATGGTTATGGCCTTCTGTTAGGAACCGTGGGTTTCTTGTTATGATTTTGGATTTTTTTCTCAAAAAAAAAATCAAACAGAAGTATCCAATGTGCTCCTAGCCTTCTCATTTTGACTATCTTTGTATCTATTCTGGAAAAAATGCTAAATATTTTTTAAGACTCACTGTAATATCAATTTAGTTTGTTGTGACCATTGTTGGGGCATGCGCGTGTGTTTCAATTACTTTCTCTCACATACATTACACTCTTATTAGCCTAAATCCACTGACATGTTTTGAGTTATAATGTTATGATTGTAAAGAAACTCGAACCTAGGGTTTTGACTTGCACTCTTATCTCGGCCCACTTTCTTTGGGATTCAAAGATATAAACCATACTTCACTCTCCACGAATATATCATCATTTTGAATTTCTTGTTAGAAGTGTGGGTTGGAAATGAAAAGCATGTGTGTGAATTCAACATCATATTTTGGATTGGTATTGGGTTGGCATATCGGTTTCAAATCTTGTTTTGCAAAAAAGAAAAGAAAAAGGAAGCTACTCTTTGATAAAACACAGTTATGGCAGTTGGTAATATATATAGGAAATATATATGGAAACATACAGATGGGAATGATTCTTGTGTCCTGAAATGGATTCAATATGTTATTATGGTTATACTATTTTGAAAAACATGGTTCAAATGGATAAATTTCAAAAGTTAAAATACTATCCTTTCTACAGGAAAATATAAAGAAGAGTTTCCAAACTATTTTTTGATATATTTTGTTTAGTGAATTTAAATTTCAAGAATACAAAAGACAAAAATACAAAGTTTTATTCTAAGGTTTGAATTGATCACATTTGTTGATGATTGATGTATGGTATTTGTATGTGTAAAGAACATTGATTGTTATCACTTCCCTCCATAATTTCATTTTACGCAAATTATACAACCCTCATTTTTTCCCAAAATCATTTTATTTTTCCATGTTATTCTCCAGAAGAAATATGATTTTATAGAAACCATGTAATTGGAAAAGGGAGTTTTGAATTAGAACAATGAGAATTATTAACAACACCTACAATTGAGTATGAATATGGTGTGATTATTAAAATGGCTTGGTTAAGAATGGATCTTATTTAGAACAATAATAATTTATTTCCTTTTCATAAATAACACTTTTCGTTCATTATAAACCCAAATCACATCCCATATTTCATTAAGTATCCATGTTCTAGATAATGACAATTGTGGATTTTAATTGGCAGAATGACTATGATTATTGTTTTATACAGAGTAATGGATTAATGGTATGCATGCTTGTGTATTAAATAAAAAGATCCAATGTTTGAGTTTATCTTTAGACAAAATTAATTGATGGTTGATTAGTCTTTCTTGTTCTATATTCAAATCTAAGTTTGCTTGTAGACATTGAGTTTCTTTAGCAGAGGAAGTCATGGCAGAGGCAGAGGAAGAAATAATTTTTGGAAAAGGGGTAACAAGAGACACAGATTCTACATTCACTTTGATGTTGATCCTTAAGAGTTGCATCATCTATTTCAAGTTGGGTTCTTCAACCTAGTGGTTCAAGGACTATTCTAGCCACATCCTAACCAAAAATGCCCCCTTACCAACCTCATAAAAATATTTCAGGTGTCCATGTTCCACCTTATGTCTCACTCCAACCAGAGGTCCCTAATGGTTGGCAAGACATTGTCGATCAGCCTACAGTCCATCATCATGGTTGGAACACAGTTTCATTTCCATTGCCTCATCCACCTCCACACAACCAGCATGCATTGATCATATTTCATCCCATGTTCAATCCTCACATGCAAGAAAAAAAATTAATACAACCATCCCTTAACCTTTGTCAAGAAAAGGTAAAAAAGTGCTCATTCATTCCAAATATTCTAGTGACTCCTCCCAATTAGTTACTTCTCATGCCCAGTAGAATAATGAATAGTCTCAGGCTCTCATTGAGGTACAACCTCATGCATCCAATCATCCAAGCATTGAGAATATAATCTCTACAAACAGGGGGGAAAGGGAAGCAAGCAGTGGGAAGACACATATTGCTTCTCATAGTGAATATGGATTTTGATTATTGCAAGACAATTTGTATGTTTTGGTTATTTTTGGGATAGCTTGATATTATTATCTTCATTTTTGGATAGTCAATCTTATTTATTTTTGTGGTGGCATGATACATATATTTATTTCATATATACATGGATAATTTTGGGAAGACACTAGGGAATATTCAAGTGATTGTTTATGTGTGCATTTATGAGGTGGCATGAATTATGGAGCAAGAAGGAGGGAATAAATCTTAAAAATATTTAAAAGACTAGGGGTCTCACCTATTAGTTATTATTTAATAAACCATTTATTATTATTATTATTATTATTATTATTACTTCTCCCTAACTAATATTAATTCAATTATGACTTAATTAATGGTAGTTTCAAACTACCATAACTTATTTTAAGAAAGATAAAATTTGATCAAAGGAAGGGACAAAGAGAGAGAGAACAAGGAAGAATTTTCTGATATAAGGTCTTATCTTATTCTTGTGAGATTACTTATTTTCATTCATTTTGAGTTATCTTAGAGTCTTAACCCTCTTGTTGACAACATGGCTTTATTGAAGATAGAAGGATTCAAGAATTGAGATACATATTCCAGCAGCTTATTTGTGAAAGGTTTATCATATGATCTTGATGGTCTATGTATTATTTTTTGTAAATGAATTAGATTTCATTACTAATAGGGGATATTTTTCAGAGTCGTGAATGATATTTTTGTGTCTAAGCTAATCCAAACTTATAGTATCAATCATCTCTTGTTGTTAGAGTCTTTTTGTATGGTGCTCATCGAAGATCTCTAAATATGATCTTGGTCCATATCCTTGGAAGGATTTGAAAAGGGGCTATGATTGTAACTTGGAGTGAAATTGATAAAATCACTTTATTGATTTTGGTCTCATGTGTATTTTTTGATACTATTTTCATATTTGTATTTTATTTGTTCCTTAATCCTAAAAACATAGTACATATACATTTTTCACTTTCTTATTTTTCATTGTTTAATTATAAAAGACAACATTGATTCCTTGTACTTATTGTTTGAGAATCAATTGATAATTTTGGCTTAGGCTATAAACCCCAAGTGATAATCCAAACTATCTTACCCTAGCCTAGTAAGATTCAAAAATGTTGGAGTGAGGTTCTTTATACCTTTTCCTCAATTGTGTGCAGTTCAAGAGAGAGACTTCAAGAGTATAAGTGAATGTGAAATAAAAGCGAGTGCATTCAATCGAGTGAGTTCAAGAGAACAAATTCAAGCGAGTGTGTCAAGTGAGTGAGCTATAAGAAGACATCATTCAAATGGAGTGAAATATAGAATTGTTAGAGTTACTGAACACTCTAATAATCATTGTCGAAGACAACGCAGTGATATTGAAAAAACAACTCTACAATATGTTCTAACTCATTTTCAAGTGACACAAGCTAAAGTTAGACTTCTTCAAGATCAATCCCAACTATTGAATGATGAAATCAGGGATCTCAAAAAGAAGCAGCCAATGAAGTGTTCTGAAATAGTTCTTGTTCAGAACAACCCTCTCTATGATGATGATATTGATGGTGATGATGAATCAAATCAACATTTAGTGAACGATCAAATCATTGATCCAACTTCAAAGACAAATGTAGATAAAGATGACATTATTCATGAATCTACATTTCAAGAGTTTTTTTTCGAGTTCCATGAAGAAAACATTTCAATGATGCAACAACATGAAGTAAATCAACTTTCACATATATCAAAGAAATAGGTTGAGAATACTCTTTCCAATCCCATCATCAGAACTTGGGAAGAAATCATCTGCAACAAGCACAGAACGGGACTTGGATATGACAAGGAACCAACTTTTCATATTCCCAATTATTCAAGATCAATCCAATTTCAAAGTGTTGGATTCCTTCAAGAAGATTCAACTTCCCATGTTCCAGTTTAACATTAGAATTCTAAATTCCAACATTGAAATCCAATTAGTCACATGGAGAATCAGTGGTTTGATCTCCATCCTTGTCAGCATTGTGGAAAGCATAACCATTCTTCAAACAAATGTTCAACATTGAAGAAACCTGCAATATTGAAGATTCACTATGACTGGATCGATCATTGGAAGTGGTCATAAACAGTTATGGTAGGGGCTAGTAGAATTTGTCGACTAGACCCGATGGTCAAATAAGAGATATTCAGTCGATTGTTGAAGTCAGTCCAAGTATCTGTTAACGGACCGACCCAGGTAATTAAGTAGTTACTGCTACTTGGTAACTACATATAGAAGTATAAATAGACAAGTTCTATGAGAGACAATGTATCTATTTGTGTTGTATTGATATATCATATAATAAAGTGTTACTCTTTGGGCTTCCACTACCTTTTTATATCTTCATCTATCTCTACATGTATATATTCTATGTTTTCCTATGTAATGAACTACTAGTAACTCTCTCTTAATTATCCCTAGATTACAACATTGGTTTTGTTGCCAGTAGTTTTGGAGTTGGGCATGAAAAATATTACATAAATGATAACTCTACAAGACATACATGAATGGTGGGAGCATAAAATTGAGAATTACATCAAGGATTATGCACAAAGAAACAACCTTTCATTAGCAAAAGCATGATCATGATTCTTCTCGGAGACTCACGAAATATTTCTGGAATCCATCCCAGAATCCTTGTTCGAGTACATCAACAAACTGACTAATGCGTAATTTAACACCCGACGAGAAATTAGGCCTAAATCTCATGAACGAAGGATGAACAAATTTGCATGACTGGTTCGAGAGAATTGTCTAAGATTATATCTCAGAGCAATCCATTGAAGATCGAACATATCTTGATTAAGAAAAAGAAAAATTTTACATCGACTTGCACAAAGGATTCTTGTGTATTTTTCTAACACTGCTTCAGAAATTCCTTGTCGAGAAGGGAGTCAGTGAGATTGTTGAATACTGACCTTGACTCGGTACACCGCTATCGAATAAAAACCTTGAAGAAATGGATGAAGAGTGGGAAGGATTTCTTGACGCAAGGTGCAAGGACACAAGACAAGCCTGGGACTAATTTCTAAGGAAATAAACATGGATAGCACCACCGAATTTGAGTAAGTCGGGCTGACAATGGGGGGTTGGCCAAATTTGTGAGATGTCGCAAGTAAAGAATACCAGTGGTTGTGATTACTGAAGTATTAATGTTGTCGAGAGGAAAATAAGCACATAAGAAAACTACTGACATCCAGATATTGGAACGGGACAAAAGGGAAAGGAAAAGAGAAGAGCTTTATAACCTATGAAATAGTCAAAAGTCGAATAGAAAAATGATCATGGAGGGTCATCCTGATAGAGCGCATGAGTAGTTTGAGTATGAAATAAATCGACTAGAGTTGAAAATAACAACAGTCGTGGCGACCCCTAATAGAAGAAGTGATGCACAATTGATAGAGGCTAGAATGAATTCCTATCAACCGAAATACCAACCTAAAAGCATGGATTACGAAGATTCAGGACCATCTATACGCTCTTCCCATGTTCCAGAAATTAGCTCGCGAATAAAATATTTCCTCCAGCAAAGACTTTAGATCAACAACCAATCCACAAGATTATGGTATAGAATTGATGAGCATGGAAACCTATGAGACATTCTCATCATTGATTTGGGAAGAAATGAAGCCAACAACATGCTCATCTAAATCAAGGATCTCACCGACTCATCCCCCCTGCCAAATCTAGTATCAAGAGAAGAAATTAATTTAATAAATCAGAGTTGTGAACTGACACGACCATTGGAGCGATGTTTAGTCGATTACAAATACCAAAGTTATCATAACGAAGAAATACTTTCCATAGTAAAAAATAAGCAATTATTTCTCGAATACCATTGGGTAGAATACCAACTAACATAATAGGCAATGCAAGAAAAATTGATTGAAGACTCGACAACTTAGTCGAAAAGTGTGGTAACCCAAACACCACAAAAGGAGATTATTCCTAAAAAGAAAATAAAAATGGGATTTAACCACATCCCCACCTATGAGGGAGATGAGGACCCAAAAATACACCGGTTTGTGTGTGAGAAATTATGGGATTTTCTGGATATCACAGATGAAGATAAGAATATGGCACAATTTGGTGTTTCCCTTTGACATCATGCTTTAACATGGTTTATAATTTTCACAGAAAATTAGAATCGCTCAAAATCAGAGATAAAAAGTAGTTTCCTAACATTCTTCAAAGTCCAAGATGTCACACACTTAGTTTCTCAAAAATTGAAAGAAATAAAACAAAGACCAGGAAAGCTGGTCTGAGAATATAAAAAAAGATTCAAATATCTTTTGAACCAAATACCAACTATGACCGATCAAAGTTTGTTAGTACAAGGGTACGTAGCTCGTCTTCTACAATGAATCCATTCACCATTACACATGTACGAGATAACTACTGTGAAGATTCATTAAAGAAAGCACATCGCCCTGAGTTAGACGATGACTGCAAGATACCAGATATAATAAATACACAGAACAGAAATAAAATGCTAGAAATGGAAGAATAACAGTAATATAACTAGCATAATCTCCACAATAACACAGAAATAATATGAGAACAACAATTGAAATAGCACTTTGATTCAGAAAACAATGTTCACGGGCCTCTTCGAGGGGGCAACCTCCAGTCGAGCAGCACTCTATTACAATAATATCCAAGCTCGGGTTTTCATACCCTTGACCCTTATTTATACTAAATATGTCTATTAAGAGAAGCATCTAGAGGAAGATCCTTATAGAAGCGGAAGCTTCTATTAGGTCTTCTTACATCCGCCTTATTCTATTTTATTGAAAGGCCTTATTAATATTGACCTTTATTACATCAGAATACATTGATCTACCTATGTGCGGGTTAGGACCTTAACATGTCCACCCCCTTAAAAATAGCCTTGTCCTCAAGGCTTGAGATGTGGAAACTACTGCAGAATGGTAGCTGGTTCCCAAGTGGCATCTACTAGAGTCATATCTTTCCACTGTATGAGAACTTCCTTGATGGTTCTCTGACATAGGCGATGCTCACGCTGGTCCAAAACTGCTTCTAGTTGTAGCCAAATGGATCCTTCTTTAGCTAACTCTGGAAGGTTGGTTTGAATTCAACACCTGGTTCCAATCACCTTCTTCAAGAAGGAAACATGAAAAATAGGATGTAGCTTCGACTGACTGGGCAGAGCTAACTGATATGCAACTTGTCCCACACACTTGAGAACTATGTAAGGAGCATAGAACTTTGGCGCTAGATTCTGACAATGCTCGGCCTTGAGGGAAGTTTTCTTATATGGTTGAAGTCGCAGAAACACCTGATCCCCTTCTACAAATTGACGTTATGAGCGACCTTGATCTACTTGCTACTTCATGCAATTATGTGCCATGACCAAGTTCTCTTTAAGGGTACGAAGAATATCCTCTCAGACTGTAAGTGTTTGGTCAACTGCCTGGACCTTCGAGGTACCCGGTAAGTATCAGAGACTGAAGGTGGCTTCTGTCCATATACCGCTTCAAAAGGAGTCATGCGAGTGGTTGTATGGTATGTAGTGTTGTACCACCATTCAGCCAGGGGTAACCATTGAGCCCACTGGTGTTGTTTTTCAGAGGCAAAGCACCTCAGATATGTTTCCAAACACTTGTTGACAACTTTCGTTTGACCATCCGTCTGGGGATGATAAGCTGAGCTGAGATGCAATTGTGTGTCTTGTAGCTTAAACAATTATTGCCAAAAATTTCTTGTGAAAGTTGGGTCACGATCAGAAGCAATAGAGTGTGGCATGCCATGAAGCTTGAAGACCTGGTCCATGAAAATTTGAGCCACTGTGGATGCAGTAAATGGGTGGTGAAGAGCGCAAAAATGAGCATACTTGGAAAGGCGATCCACCACCACCATTATGATTGATAGAGATAAAGTCCATAGAGATATCCTTCCAAATAGCAGGGGGAATTAGAAGCGGTTGGAGGGTGCCCGAAGATTTGACTGTTTCTCCCTTGTTGCGCTGACACACCTCACATTCAGCGACAAACTTACGAATGTCTTGTTTCATACCATCCCAGAAAAAAGAATGTTTGACCCTGTCATATGTTTTGGTGAACCCTGAGTGCTCCGCTGTGGGTGTAGCATGAAGCTCAGAAAGTACTGTGGATTTGAGCTTGGATTCAAGTGGCCTTTGTATCGTAGCTCGTCCTAGAGCCAGGAGTACCTTGGGGGAGCCGGAGACTTGGTATACAATTGTTGGATCAGATGTGAACTTTGGGGATCTTGAAGACATTCCTGGCACACAGCTTGGAGCCAATCAGGTACAATGAAGGAAAGTGAGAAAAGGTATCCTTCGTCTTCATATTTTTGGGACAGTGCATCCACCACAACATTGTCTTTTCCCTTCTTGTAAATGATCTCATAGCCATATCCAAAGAGCTTAGTCACCCATTTTTGTTGCTCTTGGGAGGAAATGCGTTGTTCCAGAAAGTACTTGAGGCTTTGATGGTCGGTCTTAATTTGGAAGCATTTCCCCAAGAGATAAGGATGCCACAGCTCAATGGCATGCAGAATCACCAACATTTACTTTTCATAAATGGGTTTGCCCAGATTCCTTTCAGACAGTTTCTTTCTGGTGAAGGCCAAAGGTCGACCCTCTTGCATAAGGATAGTGTCGATTCCTTTCCCTGAGGCATCACATTCCAACACAAAGGTCTTTGTGAAATTGGGAAGGGCCAGAACCAGAGTGGTGCACATGGTCGTCTTCAAGGTTTGAAAAGCTTGAGCAGCTGCTGGAGTCCAAGTGAAAGAGTTATTTTTGAGGAGAGCCATGAGAGGTGTTGCAATATTTCCATAGTTCTTAAAAAACTTGCGATAATACCCTATTAGGCCCAAAAATCCATGCAAGATTTTGAGAGTCTTTGGGTGCGGCCAGTCTTGCATAGCTTCAATCTTTTCCAGGTCCACCCTGACACCATCCTTTCCCACCAGATGACCCAAGTATTCTACTTCTGAGGCACCAAAAGCACATTTAGACTGCTTCAGGAAAAGTTGGTGTTGAGAGAGTAGGCGGAGAAATTGATCCACATGAGTAAGATGGTCTGTCCAGGTTTTTCTATAGATGAGGATATCATCAAAGAAAACTAAGACAAAATGATGGAGAAAAGGATGGAAGACATGGTTCATGAGGCTCTGGAAGGTGGAGGGGGCGTTACACAAGCCAAAGGGCATGGCCAAAAACTCATAGTGGCCCTCATGAGTGCGAAAGGTTGTCTTGGGAATGTCTGCCTCTTTCATACGTATCTGGTGATATCCTGAGCAAAGATCAAGTTTGGTGAAGAATTGGGTGCCACTCAATTCATCCAGGAGGTCATCAATGACAGGAATGGGAAATTTGTCTTTGATGGTCAGTTTATTGAGAGCACAAAAGTCAGGACACATTCTCCAAGAACCTTCTTTCTTCAGTACCATGACAACCGGAGATGAGTAAGGGATCGTACTAGGACGGATGATGCCTACAGTAAGGAGTTCCTGGACCATTTTCTCAATTTCATTTTTTTGTGCAAAGGGGTGGAAATATGGAAGGATATTGGGGGGAAGGCTTCCAGGGACAAGGGGAATGGAATGATCATGAACACCTCGGGAAGGAGGGAGTCCTTGGGGAGTGGAAAATTGTAAGAACCCTCCTAGCCTAGGACATCTACTCAGTCAACCGGTGAATTTTTTTTTTGTTGTTGAAGTGTGTGCGCGTGTATAGATGAAACAAACCCCTCGACTCTAAGTCAACACTCGAACCAACAGGACGCAAGTAAGACGAACACAATCAAGATGACCCAACCTATCATAGAGACAATAAGAAGCAAACGCCCCCGAACAGGAGGTGGGCAACTAATGGCTGTAGGCAGAGACAGACACCAAGGGTTAGGCACAGTACTATCACAAAATGAAGGATCCGTCAGTAGAGTCGCAGTAGTGGAACTGTGCCTTTAAACAGCCCGAGACTACTGATACGGCTCAGATTGTGTCGCAAGAGTGGAACTGTGCCTTTAAACAGCCCGTGACTCTTGATACGGCACTGGATTCCTTCCACCGGATTACACACAGACACACATACTAAGATGCAAGAGGAGGCTATATCCCGCCCGACCCGGCAGACTACACAATACCAACACCAAGTACTTACAGGACCAGGGACAACAATAAGCACGACGCATTGCATTATTCTAATAATGGCCACAAGAGCAATGACATCCACACCCTAAAGGTAAACCCCCGACTTTACATTCTCATCATTAACTTGCCCTACCACCAGACATCTAAAAACCTAACAACAATAGCATCGCCAATAGACATTGTCATCAACACTTTAAATAAAACGAAGATCATTCTTGCAATTTAAACTCCATCATGAACATTTCAAGTGAGCAATTATTCATAATGCGATTAGGACTTTATCCTAAGGTACGATCAAAAATTTCAACTAAACCAATATTATCATTGCAATCTAAGCATCCTCATGAACGTTCATTTAACAAATTTTAACCTTGCCACTTAAGTATCCTCACTAACATAGCCATGATACAACTACTCAACTTCGCAATTCAGCCCACCTTTACATTTCAATTAATAATATCATCCTTGTAGTTAACCATTCATTATCATTGCAGCTCTACCAACATTTACATTCAATTAACGATAGTACTATTGCATTCAACTAATTCTCCTCATTACCATTCTACCACATTAGCGTTCAATTATAATATCACTATTGCATTTAAACTATTCCTCCACATTGTAATTCTACCACATTAACATTCACTTTATAATATCACCATAGCATTTAATCTATTACTCATCAATGCCATATAACGAGCATTATCATTGTCATTAAGAAAACATGGCGGCTTTAAAACATATAAACATTAATAATTAACAAGTATTATATCGCATTTCAATTTAAATGAGGTTAATATTGCCATTAACAAGTGAAGTCATTGCATTTCAATTTATAATATTACTATTGCAATTAACAAATTCTTATCCTTGCAATTCTTCCCGCATGGCAATTACCCAATTACTTACCATTACACTTCAACCAACATTAATATTCCCATTAATAAATTTCCATTGCAATTAAACAGATTCTTATCATTGCCATTCTCCCGCATTAACATTTTAATTAAATAATATAATTATTTCAACTAAACCATTACAACTATCGTAGAACCAATATTAACACCACAATAACAATGCCAGAGTGATTAAAACCCTAAACTGTTAAATCCGCATATTACCTAAGAATGTGAACGAGAATAGAACCGATATTCCACGCAATAATTTCCCAGGAAGAAAATTATTCGCGAATTTATAATAAGAGATAAATTCGTTCATAATAAACTGGATTTAACAGCAGGAAAATAGACTGATAATCAGAAGGATTTAACGCAATATTAACCCTAATAATTTAATGCAGCATATAAAGGTAAGAGTTTAAACAAGATGGAACATGCGTACCAGCAATATTGACCCTAAAATTAAGACGGCATAAAAGAAGGGTGGTGATTAGAAGGATGGGGCAGTTAGGGCCTCGGGAAGGGAGAAGGATTTCTGACTTACTGTGGCAACGATCTGGCGCGGACCCTTACAGCCACCTCACCCGCCAGCCATCCCCAAACGCGTGGGTAGGTGTGCATGTTCTCCTTTCCAAGGCGACAACTCTGCCCGAATTTATACAACGTAGAAAGCTTTCTTTTACAAGAGGGTAACCTGCGGTTTACAGTCGTGAACAGTGCTGGTCAAATCCGACTGACAAGAACTCGGGCGGCATCAAGCTTTGGGTACAGTGCTAGTTATGATAGCGGACTGTCGCAATCCGGTGCTGCATCAAGCTAGAGGTTTCATCCGTACAATGCCCACCATTTCGAGGGGAGAGGCTTGGATGTAAAATGGATTAGACAGTCGATTAGCTCAATGTGACAGCGCGGCCCTTACAGGTGTGCACCTTACCGCCACAAGGGTACTGCCAGGAAATTATGGTCGACCGCAACAGGAATCGAATTTTCTGGGAGATCTTTACTGAAGAGGCGTGAGAGACAGAATTTTGGACCGGTGTTTACTACTCGGGTTTCTCGTGTTGGAAAGATGACGGGTTGCAACAGCTTTTGAACAGGTGTTTGAGGACTTACTACAGATGTATCCTCAACTACAAGAAAGTACTCTTTCTTCTTGTTGATCCCTCCTCCAGACATGAAGCCCAGGATATTGGGATTGACAGAGGTTTAGGAATGAACGCTCGACCCAAGATAGAGGAGATCCTAAAGAATATTTTATACATAATTACATATACAAATAAACATACATAAAACAGATAAAATCAGTAAGAGAAGCTATTGAGCGGCAATGTTCCACCCTAACATTAACCGCCTGAAGTTGACCGGAATAGTGAGCAGCAATAATGGAACCAGGATAGTAGTCAATAACGTGGGAACCTTGATGTTAAACGATAACATCAATACCGAATGTTAAACGCTGAAGGACCCTAACCTAGCACCAGGCTCATGTTAAAACTCTACCACAGTTATAATACGGTCATGATATTTAAA
>ML785217.1:763969-811971 GCA_009831015.1 Picea engelmannii | reverse complement strand
TATATATATATGAATTTTAATGTAAATTTTCATATTTTTTTAAATTTTTATTATTTATGTTTTTAAAACTTTATTATAATAATAATAATAATTTATTTTTAAGGTCACAGCCAAGTCACACTAAATTGGTGTATGAGACCCCCTTGTTTGTGAGACAAGGGATCCTCCTTAGTCCAACGATTTCACTGGTAAAGTCTAAGTAGGTATACATACCCTACCCACTTATGGATTTGAAATTGTGACCTCTTAAGAGGAAACACATGTGCTTAACCATTAAACTCAACTATATTTAAATAAAAAAATCATATTTAAAAAAATCATTTTTCACCATTTAAAATTAATGACATTTATCCATCTATATCATTTAAATTAAAAACTACATTTAAATAAATCATTTTTCATCATTTAATTTAAATTATTTTTCACCATTTAAAATTAATAACATTTATCCATTTATATTATTTAAATAAAAAACCACATTTAAATAAATCATTTTTCACCATTTAAAATTAATGGCATTCACCCACCTATATCGAACTCTAACACTTTTACTTAAATGTAGTTATGTTAGTATATATCCATTATATATATATAAAAAAAAACCTAACCACTTTTATTACAAACTGAAAAAGTAAAAATATATATTTATTGGACATGGAAGATCTGTTGGTGACATCTTTATATAACATGAAAGTATCATAATGGTTGGATGAATACGCACCGGATTAGGTCAGATATCTATAGGTGACTCCATTAATGGACTGGCATAAATAGGTGACTCCATTAAGTTTCTATAACTATTTCATTGATGGAGTGGGTTAAAATTTGGAGTTTGACTTCTTTCATCGAACTATGACTGTCAGGTATTTGATAAGGTGCATCGAAATTATCTCGTATTTGTCGGAACGAAGAGGCGTTAAATTCGTAATTTGCAATGTTTAAATTTTCATTTCCGCTATTTGGGTGGATTCCGAGATGCTATTTTATTTTCAAATTTCAGTATAGAAATATTGAAATTGCAAATTGGCATTGATCAGATTTTTTTCATTGATGGAGTGCGTTAAAATTTATTGGATTTTGACGGAACACAAGCCTTTTTTTTTTAATGGTTTCAAACTTTGATTATGCGACAGGTATTTGATACGGGAGTATTTAAATTGTTGTAGGCATTTTAAACATGTTTTAATTTGGGATAATTTTTTTTTTAAATTATTATTCTTTTTAAATTTTGTTTAAATGTTTTTTTTTTTTCGAGTTTTTATGGGTATATTTTCTAATCAACTTTTATTGAAATTAGGTAAAAAAATTGTTGGAACTCTTGATGTGAGTGATTGAGTCTATATAACTAGTGTTTTAAGGTTTTTCAAGATGTTGAATCCTTTAATGCATTCAAAAATCCAATGTTTAGCAAACTCTTTTTTTTTTTTTTCTAATTTGGTCACTAATTGTTAGAATTGTAATTGTAGTTTTTAATTGTTAAGATTGTATAATGTAGATGTTATAAGGTATTTTAGATAAAAATCATATTACATGCACAAACACTCACATTATTATTATTATTATTATTATTTACATATACAAATCCAAATACAATACACTTATATAAAATCCAATTTATTCCAATTTTGTAGATAGAGTGTGACAAAATATCTCAACAACCTCCAAGTAAGCATTGATTCTAACACACCCTCTTAATGCTTACATCAAAAATAACAATATTGAAATCACATAAAACTATTTATGGACTTTGACCTTTCTTCATCAACATCTTGATCCACTTCTAAACTCTCCTAGACTAAGCTCTTTCTTACCCATTCATTCGAGCTACAACTTCATCCATTGAAGATACAATTGCTTCTAACCATTAATGACATATTTGTAATTACTGACAATTCTTGACATACTTCAAAAAACAATATAGTCTAGATGTGTCAAAATACAACTAACTATATTCACCAGTAATATTGGAAAGCAGTCTAGATATTAGATGTATCCAACAGTCAATTATACAACTTGACATTTTTCACATACATAAACAAACAAAGATAGCCACTAATAGTTGCTCTTGAAGCATTGAAGGACAATAAGAACTATTATCTTATAATAGATTGTAGACATAATCAAATCAATGATGTGTTCTTGTGATACCGAAGAATGTCAAGAACCACCAACTTAAATTATGTTACTATATTCTATGATTGATTATTCATCATATAATCTTACAAACAAAAAATAATATGAATACATACTTATATTAATTCAAAAAATTTCTAATAATATGAATACATACTTATATTAATTCAAAAATTTTCTACTATTAATTATTGCACATCATACAACCAACAAATTTCCAAGATCCACCATTCTGAATTCATAAACAACTTATTTTCTAGTTATAGATCTTGGTCAACAAACAAATTCTTCAACAACAGCTACACAGTTTGAATTCCAACAACCACTAAAAGAGAGCTCCTCAATCGGTCTTCGAACACTTTCCATAATGCACAGGCAGCTGAAATGTCACGTTCTTGCACCAATGTCTCCAACCACCAAATTGGATCTTCTTATGGAAGAAACTACAAGTGTATGCATCCCCCTTCGCATCATCCATCACCAATCTAAGGTCTCTGCACAGTAAAAATTTCTGGGGTAATTAAACAAAACCTAGTTAAAAAAAACCTTAATTGACATATAAAAACGCAAGGTCGAGGAAAATCCATGGCGTAGTAAATAATGTACGTTGTGAAAACTATTGAGCAAATGATGTAGTAAATAATTTGATTTGTCGAATTAATTTTATTAATGAATCTCAGTAATAATTAACAGTGATATTTTCACATAAACGGTTGAGTTTCATTTATCTTGTGTTAATATTTTAATTTTTGTTAATCACTTACGTGGCAATCAATTAGCTATCAAAGTAATTTTTAAATATGATTAGGTAAATGTAAAAAAGTAAACACATAAACCGATGTCTTTATAATAGCTAGGAAGTGCCCCGTATGGGGTGACAAGTGGCGAAGGTGTGCCAACTGGCCCCGCACTCAGCCAAGGTTTAAATGCTGGAGGCTGTCACCATAGCACCCGCATTACGGATGCAGGACAACAATAACACCAGCTCTGCAATGGGAGGAATCGTCCCTCGAGCGAACATTTACGAGCCAGGCAAATGCGGTGTTAAAGGCGGTCATGGGTATTTGCAGTATGATTATTCGTTTTCTCTTGCTCCGGTCTCGGCTCTGCTCTACGTTTGGAGGTTCTGGTGTAAACTCGCGCTCCTTGCGCCCTGGTTCACCATCCATTCGTGGAGCATTGATGCGAGTCCTTTTGCCTGTGCTTTCAATTGGATTCCGCCCTCGTCCCAGCCTGTGTGTATTTCCTGGAGAGCGCTCTGCAACATGACGAGGAAACGAGGCACGCCTCGTCGTGGCTCTGCTTGGTACGCCCGCAAGGAGCAGCGACAACGCAGAGAGCAACTCGAATGTGCTCTGGTCATGGCTACTTCTCTGTTGAGAAAGAAGGCTTGAGCCGAGGAGAAGGCCTTGCTCTCCACCATAGATGAGAAGGAAATTGGTCGCAACAGTATGGACACCGTCAAATTGGAGGGTGACACTGAGCAATTGTACCCGGCGCGCATTGTAGAGGAGGACCTGACGATAATGGAGGCGCCGAGCGATTTAGGGAGGTCTGGCTGTGGGGATTGCAAACACAATCTGGGGGTGGATGCTGATTTTCCTGGTTGTATTGTGGAAGACGTTCCCTGGCAGGACATGGAGGCTGCGTTTGATGTTGGAGGTGTGCCGGGAGAGGAAGGATGGAGCGGTGGGCAGGATGACGCGAAGCGAAGAACGCCCGATGACGAAGGTGGTGACCTGCATGGCTTTCTCCTCCGCGAGGAGCACCTGTCCTTGGTGTTTGAGCTCCGAGGCCACATGGCTGACCTGGAGCATCGTGCGCTCATCATGGGCCAACGCCTGGACGTGCTTCTCGATGCCTACTCTGGTGCTCCAGCTCGACGAAAATGTCCCCTCTGTGCGCAGTCTTTTGCCATCCCGGCCGGCTCCACGTGGAAGACAAAGGAAGATGACAGGTCACCAATTAACTAGTTTTTCATGTTCTATGGCTTTTTAGCTTTATGCTACTGTTTTATGTTCTCTTAGACCTTAGGCACCTGTCCTAGTTTCCTCCGGGCAGGACAGGTGCCAATAGTTTATAGCTGATTTTGCTTTGTATCTATGCTGGTTTCCGGTTTCCGGCAGCATTTTGGATGACTCAGAATTTTGACTTTGTACATTCTGATACAGTTTTTTGATAATATATTATAGCAGGCTCCTCCCCTTTTTTATTTAAAAAAAAAATAATAATAGCTAGGAAGTTAATGATTGAAATCACAACCATTTATTTTGTGTGACTACTAAGAATATTCCAGCCATATTTCATCCTGTCCATAGAAAACTTATTAAACACTAAATCCCTATTAAATCTGCCCATTATCAATAAGTGTACTTTCGATGTAATTAAGATTGCATTTGCACATAGATTTGAATCTTTATTTTATCACATATCTCATACAAGAATCGAACCCTTTTCTATCGATGGCAGCAATTGGTAACTATATGGCAGTTACATATAGCGGCTTCATTTCTTCATGGAAACGTATCGATTCTTTCCAAGAAGCAACAACGAATAGGTAGAAAAATTACTTATATTCGATTGATCTCGCAACTCAACATTGACGGTCTTATCTGTAACGCTTCCAACAAATCTGCCAGATTTGCAATCCAGCTGCAATCTGTATATCGATCTACACAACTCGTCTTTGTTTCTTCTACAAGCACACATAAATATTTACACAAAATTATAATAAGTCATAAAAACAAATAAATAATCTACTCTGGCTCACATGAATCTACTCTACTCTTACAACAAATTAAAACTCACAACTTTCTCGTGTTTTTGGACTCTCTAGTGAGGGAGTTAAGCCCATACTAGCTTTGATACCAAGATAAAAATCAAATTGCTCGCATAAACACTCACACTTTTATTATTAGTATTTACATATGTAAACTCAAATACAATACACTTATATAAGTGTTGTTAGATCCAATTTATTCCAAACTTGGAGATAGAGGCTGAGAGAATATCTCAACAATCTCCAACAAACCTGTAATACCCCTGTTTTGAATCCCCATATTAAATAATGTTTTTGTTTAATTAATGAAAGATCAGAGAAAACAATTAAAAGTGGGTTGAAGAGCCTAGAAGATGCAATACTTTGATATACAAAGTGGGTTGAAGAGCCTAGAAGATGCAATACTTTGATATACATATTAATAAAATACATTGCTCGCTGCAAGATAAACAAGGACAAGAGATAGGGGGCTATGATTCCATGAGAGAGGGGGATAAAAGGGCTAATTATTTATATTACATTTTTTTTTACCCATCTTGGAAGTTTTATTGAGAGAAAAAATCAGCTACATGAGCTTCTTGAGGAAAATTCCATGTGGTTCTTAATTCCAAGAAAAGATATATACCCATCTTTGGGCAGTTTTTATTCTTCTTCCTCATTGTTGTTCTGGAAATTCATACTCATTTTGGTTATTGGGGAGAACAGGAGAATGAGTTGTTGAAGAAGGAAGTCATTGTTAATGGTTGTAGAAATTTATTGGTGTAATCCAACCATAGAGTAATGCTTTTATGCTTGAGAGGCATTGGCATGAATCAGATTTGATTACAGTTGTGAGTCCTGAGAATCCCAGCATAGAGATTCTTGTCCAGAAACACTGGAGCCCTAGAAGGAGATGGATAGCCTAAGGGACTAAGTGGAAGAGAAGGGGGTCCATGCTCTTGGGTTGTTCAGGCTGAAGAAAAGAGAGTTGGTGTACTATGGATTGTTGTGAGTGTGCTAATAAACATGCGAGAGCTTGAGTGATGACTGGTTTGAGAAGCCGAGTGTAGCCCTGGAACCCATCCTTGTGGAGTCATAGACCTGGCTCGAAGGTGACCTAATGTTGAGACTTGGAACAACATTGTCTATGGTTGGGTGGAATGTCCTTGGTATGCATCCAGTTGGTGATTGATATCTTTAAGATAAGTGTTTTCTCTGTTCATATTTGTAATTTTATTGTGTATTGATTATCATTTCTAAAATTTTCATATCCAATATACATTTTCTTGTTAGACATGGTTGTGCATGGAACAACAAATATTCTTTAAGGTTTTCGGATTGATTATTGTTAAATGCATCTTCTGCTACCTTATCTCTTACATGTGTTCTTGAATTAATTTTATTATGAAAGATCGACCTTAAGACTTGAGATGAGTCTTATTATTTTTGTGATCCGACCTGTTGGTGGTTGGGCACGTTACGGTGTGGTTTTCAGATGGTTCTTGGAGTAGTGTGGCCTAGCATGATGTTTAGGTACGCTACAAATTGGTATTAGAGTCTTGGTTTCAACACTGGACCTATATGGACCAGAGATAGAGTTGTAGGATATAACGTCAAGTCATGAAGACCTATTGCAAATTATAGAATGCAAAGGTCAGCGTAAATGGAGACTGTTTATGTATAGATGTATATCCCACATTCGTAAGGAAAAACAAATACTAAGAGTTTATAAAGAAAATGTGAAGATATATGGATTAAAAGAAAATAGGAGAGTATGGAACCCCACGTAAGGAAATGAACTTTTGTGAGAAAGAACGATGAATCCAGAGGCAATTAAATCTTAGCCATTGATCTTTGGAGATCAATGGTTAAGATCAAGTATTTGGAGGGGACCCAATTCCAGTGGGCCAACCCAGTCACGTCGACACCATGATAGAAACCTCATCAATGTATAGATTAGTGCCACATCGGGTAAATCCCACATGGAGGAAATCTCATCTGCGACGTCTGCATGAAAAGAGTTGGAAAATTGGTTAAGTCCTAAGATATCGTAGAGGTGGTAAGGCACGATGAAGGATTAGGGGTATGGAAAGAAGTGTGGTATCCCCGCGGACTCACAAACCCGCAGTAAAAAGTGGAAAAACGACTAAGTTCCAAGATATTGCGGAGGTGGTGACCATGACAGAGGATCGGGGTTATGTGAATAAGTGAGGTAGCCCCACAGACATGAGGACCCATGGAAAAATGCATTTGTAAAGATTGCCACATAAAATATAAACAGGTTCCTTATCTCTCATGTAATGTTTGTATGTTGATTATTTAATATGTGATGGATGTTACAAATAGTTCATATTGTTTTTTTCCTTTGAGTTTGATGTATGGATACTATATTGAAGGTTCTATTAGAACTGGGCATTTGTCAACATTTATTGTTCTTCATTTGGGTATTTAATATACAAAAAGGGGGAAATAGTAATAATGTGTTTACATTTCTACATTGGCCATTATCCAAGAATATCCAAACAACAAAGTATTTGATGAAACTTTTATATCACGAATTGGAATAAAAATTCAAAAAAATTAATCGAGACATTACAAACTCAAATACCATCAAGGGGTATCATCTTTATGATGAGACAAACAAAAAAATCCATCCTTTCCAGAGATGTAATCTTTCTTGAATCCACCAAGAAAGATGAAACTATTGAGAGATTGTTTAATCATCTCGACAGATTCACTCGTGTAAAGACATATCATGAATTTGATGATGAGATTCCACATCTTGAATGGGGGATCCCTATCTTGGGTCAATATCTAGAGTCTCCTTTTGAAACACCATATTCCCCTCATGAAGAAGTTCTTTCCACTTCATTAGAACCTGAATTTTAGTTGGATGATGTGATCGAGATGATTGAAAAGTTGAGATTTGATGAGAACTCAACACCATCTCAATCAACTGAGCAACCGGGACCATCTCAAAAATGTCCACCAAAATGGATCACAAAAACACTTGAGAGTGTTCATCCTGATGAGGTTGAAAATACATGAACCAAAATGTCCTCAAGACAAGATGGAGGTAATGTAGATAATTCAAAATCAGGTGATGTAGATGACATGGATGTTTAATATGATTTTTAATTGAATTTATCTACTAACCTTGAACCGACTTCCTTTGAAGAAGCCACTTCTCATGATGAATAGAAAGAAGCCATGCAGAAAGAATATGATACTCTCATCAATAATGGGACATGGAAGTTGGTGGATCCTCCATTTGGAACCAAACTAATTGGCTACAAGTGGGTATTCAAGAACAAGTACGGATCAAATGGCTCACTTGAAAAACACAAATCAAGGCTCGTGGAAAATGTATTTGCACATAAATAAGGTGTTGATTATGAGGAAACTTTCCCCCCTACAACAAAATGGGCTACCATCCATACTCTATTTTCTATGGCAGCACATAATGGATGGAAAATTCATCAAATGGATGTGAAGACTACTTTCTTGAATGGAGGCTTGAAAGAGAATGTTTTCATGTCTCAACTAGAAGGCTTTGTTGTGAAGCGAAAAAAAAATAAGGTATGCAAGATCATGAAATCCTTATATGGATTGAAACAAGCACTGTGAGCATGGTATGAAAATTTAACTAAGCATCTTCAGAAATTAAATTTCAATCTTGACTATGCAACTTTGTTTGTCAAGAAAGTTGGAAAAATTGTTGTATATCTTGTAGTATATGTAGATGATCTATTGATAACAAGGAACAATGAGAAGTGCATTGCAATTATAAAGAAAGAGTTGAAGAAAGGATTTGAGATGACAGATTTGGGACATCTTCACTATTATTTGGGCATTGAAGTGATTCAAAATCCAAGGTACATATTCATTTCCTAGAAGAAGTACATTGGAGAATTCTTGAACAAGTTTGGCATGTATGAGTGCAATCATGTTTCTACTCCAATGGAATAGAATTTGAAACTCATATCAAAAGAATGGAATGAATTTGAGGATGCAACCGAATATAGGCAGCTTGTGAGAAGTCTTATCTATCTTACTACCACTGGACCAAACATTTCATTTGTTGTTGGGATTCTTTCCAGGTTCATGCAAAATCTTTGTGAAGGACATTGGTATGCTGCAAAAAGAGTTCTAAAATACTTCAAAGGAACTCAATATTTTGGACTCAAGTACTCTAAGGTAGATGACTTCAACTTGATCGAATATTCTAATTCGGAATTTGACAGAGATAAGGAAAATGGAGTATCAACTTTAGGCTATCTCATGAGTCTTGGATCAACAACAATCTCTTGGAGATCATGCAAACAATTAGTTCCAACAGATTCCACAAGAGAGGCAGAATATGTGGTAGCTACAGAAGTAACAAAGGAGATTGTGTCGCTTAGGAAAATACTTGAATATTTGCAGGAGAAACAAGTGAATTCTACTCCTCTTCTAGTTGACAATACTTCTGCAATCAAGTTTGCCAAGAATCCCAGATTCCATGATCAAACTAAGCTCATCAACATAAAGTATCACCTAATTCAATATCATGTAGAGGCCAAGACTATCTACTTGAGACATTGTTCCACAAATGAGAAAATTGTGGACATCTTCACCAAAACGCTTAGAAGAAAAAAATTGGAGAAGTTTAGAATGATTCTTGGACTCACACATACCCCTTCAGATTAAGGGGAGGGATGTTGGACAGATAAACCTTGGGATTGTGTTTGGTAACAATAATGTATATATGAAGAGTTGTAGGTGATAGGAAACGTTTTTGGTTATGGAAGACCATCGGTCATTTGTTTTTTATTTATCCACCATTCATCTTAATGCAATACACATTAGTTCGGAGTTACATTTTCTGCCATGCCTGGCCTAACATAAAGATTTTATTCAATCTAAATTAATTTATATTATTGCAATTTTTTTGTATTAATTTCAAATTGAGAAACTTTATGTATCACTTTATTCCAACAATCACAAAAACATAACTATAAAATTAAAAGTTTTAATGCATTGTTAGTGGCATATCTCAATATATAATAATAGTAATCTAATTTTAAAATCAATACTAAGCTAGATACCAAATTGGTATATGAGACCTCTTTGTTTGTGGGACAAAGGACCCCAAGAATTTTGACTATTGAAAAAAAATAAAAAATCTCTGATTAAAATTTTATTTTAACAAATTAACTTATTCTTTTAATGCATGTATGCAAATTTTAATGTTATTGGAAAATCTCTGCGTAGCAGTAAAACTGATCAATATTTTTGAAATTTCTTTGGTTTATTAGCCACAGAATTGGCAGAAAGATTTTTTCGCTGACACGTTGAATCTAGGGGGCGACAACTCACCCGATATGAATCTGATGCATGTCTTTTACATAACTGGACACACCAACCATAGATGTCACAAAAATCTTTTAGCTGACATGTTGAATTTGTATCGACAACTCACCCGATATGAATCCAATACAATATTTTCCACAACTGCACAAGCCAACTACGGATATGAGATGCCTTCTCCCTTAAATCTCTCCATGACCTTCGACAAAAGGAGAAGGAAACATTATGTTGAAGGATGAGTATCGAGAGTCTGGTAAAAAAAGTAAGTAGGCTCGTTGTTCCCCTGTGTATCTCCCCGAGAGGCGGGAGATACACAACGCTAATTAAAAAATGATTACTTTTAGCGTTGGAGGAAAACTCTCTTTGGCGTGTTCTAATGAAGGACGGGATCTGGCATAGAGTCATAAAGGACAAGTATCTCCCCTACTTCTTAGTTGTTACCTGGCTCAGGTCGGCTTCACATATTTCGACTGCTGCTTCATAGATCTGAAAATTTTTGTTAAAGTTTGTGCATATTATGACACATTGGTTGAGTTGGAAGCCTGGATCTGGTCATTCGGTTCTATTAGGAAAGGATATGATCCTGGGATTGGGGAACTCTACTCTCCTGTCTTAGGAACTACTATCTTCTTTAAAACAAAGGAACTTAAGCTACATCTTTCAGGCTAGAGGAGCTACTCGACCAGGGGAAATTTTCTCACAGTGGAAAGATAGTACAGAACTGGGCCTCACTGGCCACTTGACAATAGAATGGGATCATTTTTGTAGGTCCTTAGTTGGCTCATGCATTTAACTTCAAGATAGTACTGATGAACTTCACTAGATTGGGGGTGATAAGTCAGGATTACTTTCATTCAAAAATATTTACGGAGCCTTAGCTACAAAAATCTAGCAGCAGAAAACTACAGGATGGAGGAGAAATATGTGGATATGGAATCTAGTTTTAAAAATTAAACTTTTTATTTGGTTAGCAATAGAAAACAAAATTCTTACATGGGATAATCTACAAGGTAGAGGGTGGGAAGGACCCAATATTTGTCATTTATGTCTAAGGGAACCTGAAATTGTTAATCATCTTTTGGTAAAGTGCTATTATACCAAACAAAGATGGAACAAATTTCTAAGAGGGCTTAACTTAAGGACTCATTGGGAGGGGAACACTTTATTTGATAGTTTTAACTGATGGACAAAGAAGGTGCCTACTTACTCTACTCTGCCTTGCATTGTTAGTTGGAACATTTGGTTGGAATGCAATAGGACAATCTTTGAAAATGGGAGCCCATCCATCAGTTGTAGTGAGGCCCTTGGGGGTCTGAAAAATCAAACAGTTACTCAAAAAGAGCCAATCCAAAGATTCCTCAAGACTTCTCCTCAAGTCTCAACCATAGTGGGTTGGTTTGATGGTGCAACATAGTTAAACGATAAAAGAGTGGAGCACAGGTTTTGATTAGGATCAATACAAATACAATATACAAGTGGACTTACAAGCAGGTACCAATACTAGAGAAGAACTACTTGGAGTCTAGGTGATGCTCACACTAGCAACTAGGCTACATATTGTTGATTTGCAGGTATTTGGAGATTCTAGAATAATAATTGATTGGCTAAATGGCAAAGGGAAATTACAAGTAAATGCCTTGGAATGTTTGAAAGACAGGATCAAAGACCTCAACAAATCCTTTTCTTCGATCAACTACACACATATCTATTGAGAATCAAACATGGAGATTGATAAACTTTCCAAAAAATCACTTCATATGCAAGAAGGAAAGATTTCTTATAATCAGTTGATAGATAAACATGAGGGACCTACTCTGCTACTCAAGCTATATTAGAACTCCAATGAAGTTATAAATACATAAGTGAACCGAAGCTGGAAAATCAACTGATTACTTTTGAGAGTCTTTGGAGAGATGTATAACATATCAAGAGGACAAATATGGTATATGTTTTTTTTTAAAACATTACCAAATTATATTATATATAATGAGAAATTTAATGTTCGAAAAAAAAAGAAGTAAAGACTCTAGTTCCATCAAGGTACGGAGCATGCATGTAAGCAAATTTTAATGTTATTGGAAAATCTCTTCCTAGCAGTAAAACTGACCAATCTTTTTTAAAGTTCTTTGGGTTATCAGCCACGGAATTGGCAGAAATCTTTTTAGCTGACACGTTGAATCTGGGGGGCGACAACTCACCGGATATGAATCCGATGCATGACTTTTACAGAACTGCACATGCCAACCAAGGATATCACAGAAAGATTTTAGCAGACACGCTGAATTTATAGCGACAACTCACCCGATATAAATCCGATACAGTATTGTCCAGAACTGCACATGCCAACTACGGATATCAGATGTCTTCTCCCTTAAATCTCTCCATCACCTTCGACAAAAGGAGATGAAAACATTACGTTGAAGGATGAGCATCGAGAGTCTGGTAAAAGAAGTAAGCAGGCTCGTTGTTCCCCTGGGAAAGCGGGGCATCTACAGCGACTGGTGGACAGAATATCGAAGGCGAGGGTGGTGCTGCTAGGAGAAGCGAGCCACCGCACCCACGAGTTCTACAAATGGCGCCACAACATCTCGGAGTTCCTAATTTCCCAACATGGTTTCAACTTCATAGCCATCGAGAGAGACTAGCCCACCGCTTAGTAGCTCAACAAGCAGATCCTCGCCACTCCAAAACACACAGCAGTCTGCATCCCTTTGTCCCTCAAGTCTGAACACAATGTTCAGCCCCCAAGCTCTTCCATTATTGTCAAGAGAATATCTTTATCTCTTTGCTATGAACTTGCCTTTGGTGGAGGATTGAAGTGTTGGAGAACCATTTGGAAGGAACTTGGTTTCTTGGTTTGCCGACACGGAAGTCTGTAATGTTGATACTTCTGTTGATCAATTATTAATAGAAATACTCCTTTCTTGTCCAACCAATATCTTTCGAATATATGATTATCATCCATGGGCATGTTTGTAATGTTTATTAATGGATTGTGTTATCTGATGTGCTAACTCATTTTATATATTGTCACTATATACTTGCATCGCTTGTTTGTTGAGAACTTCTTGCAGGTGTAATGATTTGGGTCAAAATGCTCAACGGTGGAACGACATCAAACGATTGGATCGAGGTAGGCTTCTTCCTCGTATTGCACATTAGTTTATATAGCACATGTTGGAATTGAGTTGATTTCTACAGTCATACCTGTCTGTTGTGGTTTACCCTTGGCCGTAGAGAGTTTTTCCCTTGTAACAGAATTCGTGTCTCCACTTGGGAGAGATCTTCCTTCTAAGGGTTGAAGTATTTTTCCTTCTTACGTTGCTCTTTTTCCTTTGTATTTCTTGTCGTATCACAGTTGGACAAAGTCTGTTCACTCTTGGTCTGAGTTTTCAACCTTTTTACCTTGCCTAGCCTTGTTTTAAAATATATACACCCTTTTTGCCTTGACAACCGTGTGTATACGCTTGTTGTCCCACTACAAGAGGCGTATATACGCCCTTTTCTCTTGAACAGGAGCGTATACCACTTCTCCCTTGCTTGTTTGCTTGGTGTAGTGATTGTTGGGTAGGTTTGAGGATCACTGAGCCTTCTTGGGTCTCTATGGTACCTGTTGAGATTATCTGGGATGACAGGAAACCTTTTTGGAATTGAATTTTTGGGAGCCATCTTTCTCTTTGTTTTCCGTTTTTTATTTGTCTTTGGTAGTTGGGTTGTCTGCTTAGCTGCTTGGTATTATGCTTGAGTGATTGCTTTTATAAGTTATATATCAAGTCGCTTATCAGTCCATGCATTTTCTTTTTAAATACATTGAAAATACAAAAAAATAGGCATTTTGCATTGGTTGGTATTTTTGTCTTTGAACCTTTACCATTAGCTTAGCACATTTAGCGAAATATTGCATTTTACTTCTGAGTTGCAGAATTAAAATTGAAAATTGCACTGCTTTTATTTAGCATATCATTCACTGAAAAGTTAAAGTTAGGCTTTGCATTATATCTATTTTTATTCTTATGCAGAGTCATAACACCATAAGTTTCATTTCCATACCTCTTTGAGTAATCACGACCAATAAAATTTACGCTTTAAACTAAAATTGATTAGTCACGATTTTATTTTTAGGGTGCACAAACTAGCTTAGGATTTAGTGCCTTGGAATAGGATTTTGTGAGTAAACTTATCCAAGGAAATTAAATCAACTTATGTGTCTGAGACAAGGAGTTGAGAAATCCATTGTATAATTTGTAATATCAGGAGGCTCCGCTCACACCGGAGTTACTCACGAGGTCGCGCAAAGTTAGTTGAAGGGATAACCCCTAGATACTCACCTAGCATCAGAGATATTTCTGTGGATTTATTCGTATTTGGGGATCTTGCTAGTGCCCATAGCTCTATGAGAGGCAGTACTTTCAAGGTTTCGGGTATTGCTACCCTTCCCATACGGTGATACGGACTTACGACTGCTCACCTGTGCATCGATTATACAATGGTTTATTAGTTGTTTGACTTATGTTTCTCATAGGTTACTTGCAGGGGTTATTTTGCTTGTATCCCGAGTCAGATAGGGGTCAGACAACACACAACCTTTATGGAGGATTACCTCTCCCGGGGGGTATGATTGACTGGTTGTTAAGCCTATGAGGGCCCTTATAACTGATTATGTTACCTCCAAACTTTAGCAGGGAGTCTTAGGTCCCTCCTGGATGAGGCATACCTTCTTTAGCGAGGGAGGCCACTAGCCACTTTAGCCCGTTTGCATGCATATTGGCCGTTTGAATTTTTGGTATGCTCTTTGATTACTAGTTGGCCTTAGGATATATTTTTATTTGTTGAGAGTCATAAGTCATCGTGGAGTCATACCAGCTTCCTCGGAGGTCCCATCGGTTGTTACAGTTATTACCGATTTTCGAGCTATTGCCTTCGAAAAGGCGTAGAGTTGTCAGGAGTTACACACACACATCCACTTTTCAGACTTGTGATCCCACAAAGATGAGTACTGAGTCTAGACTTCATAACACCGGGAGTTCATCAACTCCTAATCCCACTATAGTTAATTACACTCCTTCGACACTTGCAGCTGCTACAGTTGTAGTGTCGGAGGCCTACACTGGTACTATGGCTCGGCCCATAGTCAATGCTTCGTCTCTTGCCTCTAACCCTTTTGGTGGTTTTGGCCACTCGTCGAGTTACAATGTTCATATCATCCCCATGGCTACTAGTCTATTTTCTTATGGTATGCCAAGTTTCACTTCGCAGTCTTCGACTGTCATCCCAGCTGCTGGCCATAATGCTAGCCTTGGACTTGGGGGCACCACACCTCCGTACACTCCATTTCTGTTTAGTATCTCTCATGTCTCCCAAATGAATCCTAATGTAGGAAGTGTCCCCTTTCCTAACCCCGGGTCTAATCATTCTATGGTTGGATGGAACAACCAAACTGGTGGACAAATTCCACCCTATATCCCTATCCCCTCGATGTCGAATTCGACCAATACTTTTGGCATAACGAATCCACTTCAATCCTCCGGATTCCCACCATGAGGAGGTCATTCTTATGTCTTGAGAACCCCCCAACCTGGATCTAATCCAGTTGGGGGCAGTTTTAACAAACCTTAGTTTGGAGCTAATCCAACTGGGGGAAATTTTCATAACCCTTATCAGAAAATTTCTGCTGGAATGATGCCCAATCCATCTTTCACGAATCTACCCAGAGGAGGGTCTTTTAATTCCGAACAAGGTTCTGGTCCTTACCATAACCCTGGATGGAACGTAGCTCTTAATACTCAATCTTTTGTAGGAGGATGGGGTCAGGTGTCGCAACCCCATATTCCCTTTCTAGCCACGCTTAATCTGCCAGATTTGTCTAAACTAATGAACGAACCAGTGAGTCATGATCCCACATGGCCCCCTGTCCCCACCAAGATTCCGTCATACATTCCAAAGTTTGAAGGTAAGAATGGAGAGGACCCTGGTGACCACGTCACTACTTTTCACCTCTGGTGCTCATCGAATTATTTGAATCACGATTCTATTAGATTATGATTGTTTCAGCGCACTCTTATCGGGAGTGGTTCGCAATGGTCTATTGAGATACCTAGGGGAACATATGGGTCTTTCCAACAATTAGTGCTGGTCTTCCTTAACCACTTTCAACTACCCGTTCATTACGATGCTGGCCTTGAACTTTTGTCAACTTTATGCCAGGGTTCTGGTACTCATATTTCGGACCATATCCAGGAATGGCGTAGGCGAAGATGGTTAGTTAAGACTCCCATACCCCCGGCCTTTCTTTTAGAATGGTTTTTAAAATCTTTGCACGCTCCTATTTCAAAGGACGTTGCTACTTTCGGGGTCTTCAACAAGGAAGAGGCCATTTTTAGAGCCCAACAATTCAGTTTGATCTATGCCCAGTCGAGGATGTTATACCACCTTCTTCCCGATGCACCACGGTCGACTCATGATCCTAGACAGGGTCCTGGGCCCCATGACGATGGCATTGTGGGGTCCACTAATGTAAAGTCCGCAGACTCGAGATCAAAGTCTGTCAGAGGACCAGCTTCATCTGGATCCTCCAAACCCACCCAATCGGTGGATGTACATTCTTTGTAGTCGTCAAAAAACCCAAATGGTGACCAAAAACCAGATGGGAATAAACGAAAAGGTCGAAATAATCATAGAGGTGAGAAGAATAAACCCAAGGACAAGAATAATAATGGAAAACAGAATGATAATGCTGGGGAGGGCACGAAAGAAAAGTGTAAGGTTAAGTTTCCTTGTAAACTTTATACAGATGATCACCTTACACACTTATTCCCCAAACTTGCAGAAGCTGCGAGGCTTTTAAATCTCCTGCCTGCTGTGCTAATGAATCCTTTTCCTCACAACCAACACTTAGCCTCGAGTTCTTCGAATGCTGGAAATGCGTCTGGAGGGGGTCAAAACCCATCATCGCAAGATGACGACCATGATTGCATCAATATGGTCAGTGCAAAAATCGATATAGCCACTCGCTCTCAAGATTACGGCTCTTGAAAAGCTAGTACCAGCCTAGAAGATCGTCCTCCACCCCTGGAGATGAATTTACAGATCGAGAAACTAGAGCCACCACCTCGTATTCTGAAAGGAGTATTCAAGTGCTCTACCCATAACCCTAATGCTAAAGTCGCCCAAAACTACTCTATCGTTGAGGATCTGGGCCAAACACCTTGCACGATGTTTGATTTGGAGGTACTCCGGATGTGTCCATCATAGGGGAATGCCTTAGTCTCTGCCTTAGGATCTCTAGAACCTAGTGTCTCAAAGATCATCAAGTTCGATGTCACGGACGTGAATCCTCTCTTACCTTACTATGTGGCTTTCAAAATCCACGTGGAGCATTCTAAATATACCATCAAACGAGCGATTGTTGATGAGGGTGATACCACTTGTGTGATATCCTTAGCCTGTTGGAAAGCTATCGGTTCTCCAACCCTTTCAAATTTTTTGACCATGTTGACCGCATTCGACGGTCATTCCTTCCGCCCTCATGGTATTCTCCCCACCTTTCCGGTCCAGTTAGGTGGGGAGATGGTAGGAGTGGAAGTACAGGTAGTTGATGCACCTCTCAATTATAACCTGTTACTAGGTCGCAATTGAACTTATGTTATGGTCGTCGTTGTATCATCCATTTTCCGCACTCTTTGTTTTCCTCATCAAGGGGAGATTGTGACGATCGATCAATTATCCTTTGCGTACTCTAGTTCGAACGCATCTGTTGGACCATCGATCCCTGTGGTCGACAATTCTCAGCCGACAACTAATAATATCGGTGTCAGAATGTATTCTTCCCTCATGGGTACTTTTGACTTCTCAGCACTGATTCACCACATTTACTCCATGTCCAGTACGCCCGCTTCAGTAGAGAGGTCCATCCCTTTCCGCACTTCTTATTTCAGTGACCCTTGGACCCTACCTTCTCTGACTTTATCGATTGAAGGTCAGTCGCATGCTAGCATGGCTATGCCACTATCGGCAGTAGAGATCACCTATCAAGCTATCCTTGACTCTTCTGTCGACCCCGATCCAGTTCCCTCGCAGACAGTCAAGGAAGATCCAGTTCCCAGACCCATGTTGGACACTTCGTTATCTTGTTCACATGACTTCTTGGATGAGATTTTGCCTTCGAATGAAGCCATCCTTGAAGCCATGAATGTTTCCAAGAGATCTTGGGATGATATGCATCATCAGTCTTATTTTCTCCCAAGTCTTGAAAAAATTGAGCAAGATGATTTTAGATCTACCCTAAGTGAGATAGTCGGTCACGCCGTAGTTCCACTTGATACACATGACATTTACGCCGAAGGTAATATGGCGAGTATGTCTCCCACCGTCTAGATCGATATCTCTCGTACCCCTGGCAAGATTGAAAACGTAAATATAGGTGCAGATTGTTCGCCAGAGGAGACTCTGATCTACACCAACCTCTTCAAATAATTTCGAGACGTATTCGCTTGGTCATATGAAGAGATGACAGGGATCGACCCCCATATTGTCGAACATGAGATTAGGACTTACCCGGAGGCTAAACCCGCTCGAAAACGTCTTAGAGATGTTAATCCTAGGAAGGCCCCCGCTATTAAGGCAGAGGTAGAGAAGCTACTTAATGTCAACTTTATCTACCCGGTTCCCTTGACCAAATGGGTATCGAACCCCGTTCCCGTGAATAAAAAGCAAGGAACCATCCGTGTGTGTATGGAATTTCGTGACCTAAACAAGGCCTGTCCTAAAGATAACTTCCCCACGCCTTTCATCGATCAGATTATCGATGAGTGTGCGGGAAGAGAAATATTTTCTTTTATGGACGGATTTTCAGGCTATAACCAAATCCAGATCAAACCCAAAGACCAACATAAGACGACATTCATATGTCCTTGGGGCACGTTTGCATACTGAAAAATGTCTTTCGACCTGAAAAACATGGAGCGGCCTTCCAACGAGCCATGACTTTCTCTTTTCATGATATTAAACACATAGTCGAAGCTTACCTCGATGATCTTGCTGCTCACTCTCGCAAGAGAATGGATCATGCTGCGCACCTTCGACTGGTTTTTGAAAGATGTTGCTACTATAGAATCTGTCTCAACCTTCATAAATGCATCTTTTGAGTTATATATGGCCATCTCTTAGGATTCTTAGTCTCCGAGACAGGGATCATGGTAGATCCACTTAAGGTTGAGGTAATTCTTCAGTTGCCTCCCCTGCGCACAATTAGACAGCTTCAAGGTTTACAGGGGAAAGCTAACTTTTTGAGTTGGTTTATTGTGAATTATGCCAATATTACTGAGGTTTTCATGTGCCTATTAAAGAAATACACCCCGTTTATCTAGGATGAGCGAGCCCAACAGTCTTTTGACGCCTTAAAGAAAGCCTTAATATTGGCCCCTCTGTTGAAATCTCCTGATTATAGTAGAGATTACTTGTTGTATATCGCCATGAATGAAGAGACCATTGGTATGGTTCTATTTCAAGAGGATGATGAGCTCCATGAGCACGTCATCTACTATCTCAGTCAAAATTTAGTCGGTCTTGAATGAAAATAATCACACGTTGAAAAGCTAACTTTGGCTGCCATCCACAGAGTCCAACGTTTATGACACTATATATTGCTTTGCAAAACTACTGTGGTTGCCGATGTTAATCCATTTCAATATGTCCTCACTAGACGTATCATAGGTGGAAAATATAATAAATGGATTGTCATCCTATAAGAATTTGATCTCGACTTTGCTTCAACCAAGTCCAAGAAATCACTAGTTTTTGCAGAGCTAGTATCCGATTTCCCACGACTAGACGAAGATGTTATTCATGTCGATTCATTTGTAGATGAACACATTTTCCTTGTTTCTTCATCTGACCCCTAGTATGGATATATTGTTTTATACCTTCAAACCGTGAATTTCACTCAACATCTCTTACGAGATGATCGACGACGTGTTCGATACCAAGCCAAAAAGTATACAATTGTCAGCGACACTTTGTATCGTCGAGGAATAGATAACATCTTATGTTGTTTCTTAACTCACGAAGAAGACGAGTTAGTCCTTAATGATTTCCACAAAGGGGCTTGTGGCGGTCATCTATCCGGGCTTGCGACAACCCAAACAATATTGCAAGTCGGTTACTTCTGTCCCACCATATTTAAAGATTGTATTGAAGTGGTTAAGAAGTGTCACCCCTGCCAGGTGTTCACTCGGAAAATGCACTCGCACCCAACCCTTCTCCACCCAGTCATTACTGTCGGTCCCTTCACTAAGTGGGGAATAGATTTTGTTGATTGAAACCCAACTTCGACTAGGGGGCATCAACACATTATCATGGATGTCAACTACTTCACCAAGTGGGATGAAGCCATGCCTACAGTGAAATCCGATGGGAAGACTACTGTTTTTTTTGTATTCAACCAAATTATCACCCGGTTCGGTATCCCGAGTGAGATTGTCATTGATCATGGCAATCATTTTCAGAATGAAATGATGATAGAACTAGCATCTAAGCTGGGGTTTAAACATGATCGCTCATCTCCTTATTACACCCAGGAAAATGGGCAAGTAGAGGCCATCAATAAGTCTCTCAAGACCATTTTACAAAAAACTGTCAGTTGGAGCAATTCCAACTAGCACGTCATGTTATATCCCACACTTTGGGCATACCGAACCTCGGTTAAGACTGCCACTGGTTTTTTCCTTTTCAATTAGTACACGATGTGGAGTCGATACTTCTCATTGAATGCGAAATCCCTTCTCTCAAATTGGCAGTTGAGTTCCTACTTGACACTTCAGATTTAGAGTGATGCCTGGTACACCTAGAGAGTCTTGATGAGAAGCGTCGAGACACCTTTACGACTATCGAGGAAAACAAGAAATGTGTCAAGGTTTAGTACGATAAGTCTGTTTGTCCTCGGTTGTATGCTGAGGGTGACCTTCTCCTCTTGTATGACCAAGCCAAAGAACTTCTAGGGGTAGGCAAGCTTAAACCCATGTGGCACGGTCCTTATATCATGCGACGTGTTCTATAAAAAGGAGCCTACGAGTTCGAAGATTATAAAGGGAATAAATTGGTTGAGCCCAAAAATTGGCTCTACTTAAAAAAATATTACGCTTGAGCCCTGGGATTGGATGAAACCCTTTGTATACTAATGTAAATTTAGTGTATATACAATTTTTCCCCCTTTTTTGTCTTTGGCTTGCTTATCGAGTTTTCTCTTTTGTTGGCAGATGTCAACAGAATCTTTAGTCTACGTAGGATTCGCAGACGGAGCCAGTTGTCATACACAGAACTTAGCTTCCACTGCTTGGGTGATTTACTCGTCCGAGGGTCTGCTGGTGTCTTCATGTGGCGTCTTCCTAGGGCCATCCACGAATAATGTGGCCGAATATAGCGTCGTTATAAAATTATTGCGCGATGCTATCTCAAATGGTATTCACTCTATAGAGTTGCGTCTAGATTCTCAGTTAGTTGTACATCAGTTAAATGGTCGTTACTGTGTGCGTGATCCGACGTTACTGCGTCAATTCCTATGGGTATGTCTTTTAGAATGACAAGTTGATTTTATTACATATTTTCACATTCCTAGAAGTTCTAATCATGTATCTGATGCCTACACTAATTATGTTTTGGATTGGCATTTATCACATTTATAAAGAAAAGAAGACCATTAAATCAATGTACACATTGTAAGATATAAGTACAGGCAAAGATCCTTTTTTTTATATTCCCAAAAAATATGGTGTTTTATATTAAGAAATTGGGGCTAAACCCCTCAAAAATACATATACAGCCGATATACATGTCTTATGATATCTACGCTTGTGGCACCGGATGAGTCTCATGATAGAAAACAACGTCTTTGGCGAGATGCCAGAAGAGTCGTACCCATGCTCTAGGTACACCGACAACCTGCCTCTGCATGGATTCAGGTAGATCCTCTACCTGAACCATAGGAATCCTTTGCGTCAAACGCAACAGTTTTCCCTGCACGTTCTAAAGGACTCTCTCTGCCTCTCCTCCCACTGCCTCATCTTCCCGATGCCTCTACCGGTGTTGTAGGAATCCCTCTGGTCATTACAGACCCACGTCTGCAACCACACAAGTATCGAGTTAATATTTAAAAACACCATCCAAAAAATATTTTTTCTTTTAAAATACAAAATATGAAATATATAAAAAACATTGTTTACCTATGGCACCATAGGTGGCTCCTGGTGGAAGCGGAATATCAAGATCACCTCTAAAATCAATTCCCCCATAGGGATAGTCGTCCAGAGCTATGTTTTGTCTCCCCCACCAGAAGAAAAAATCATCGTTGTAGGAGTCACCACCCTACCTCCCCCCTGCCTCCTCATGACCTCAACCCATCACGCCATAGATGGATCTCGTGGCCCTATAGGAATGATCTCCACTCTAGGTCCCAGGCTTGGGATCTGCTCGAAAAAGAAGCTACAAAGGATAGAGGCAAACCCGAAGTTCCTCTTTTCCCCCTGCTTGTACTACTACTCTGTCAGCTGACCTTTCATGTTGGTCAGCAGTGAGGTACACCAATCATACATGGTAAGTCTCGCACACTACAGTGTGTAAAACATAAGCGACCTTGATGCTTGATGCAGTGAGGCCGACCCTATAATCCTGGTAAGCATGAGCACAATAATATTCAGGCTGAGGTTACCTATAGCCCATATAGGGATTTGACTTCCCACCATGGGAGTCCCTGCAACACAGTGGGCCTCGATGTATTCTTCGACCTTCATCCCACTTCTGGCCCCACGTGACTTAAGGTCCATGACCTCTCCTCGGCGTGAAAGTCCTATAAAGAAGTATATGTCCTCTACTTCGATCCTTAATGGTTTCCCATCAAGGATAAAGCTCTCTCTATCTGGATCCCAATAACCCACCAGGATTTCCAATAACCTCACTTGGGCCCTCATTCCTTTGAGAGCCCAAAACTTGTATAGACCACATATTTTCAATGCCGCTTTATCCATTGGATCCATTTCCACTGCTACATCTACCTCCTCAGGCTCTCTCTCCCTCCACTCCAACACCATCCTGCAAAAACCAAATCAATTTTTGAGTTAAAAACTATGTTTTTGCCATTTTTTGCACGTATACGCGGTTTATCTAGGAACAGTCACGGGTAGGGCCTGATATATGCCCCATGTAGGTCACACAGAGGTGTATATCTGGTCGTAAACACAACATATTAGCAGAAACCTGTGTATACCTAAAAACACAATTTGCGCCCTTAAAAACTAAAAAAATGGAGCCCAATTCAAAATTGTAAGCCATGGAATTTGAAGAGGATGGGATGAAGAGTTACCTGGAAAAAACGGTTTGCGATTCCATTGCCTATTGATACCGTGATCGTCGTTTGAATTCTGGAGGTATGTTAGTCCAAATTGTGCTATTTTGGGTGAAAATGAAAATGACATAGTAAATTGTGATTTTATTACTATTCATAAAACATTTTTACCCATTCGATATGGTTTTATGCTATTATTTTGTCTAATGGACTAATTCAAAAATGGTTTTAAGCTTGTTTTTGTAGTTTCGACTCAATTTTCTTACAGATTTCAACGTCATGGTTGGTCATTTGTATCCTCTGCAGTTATATTCATAACCTAGCATATAGGATAGGTATTCACTACATTGTGCAGTTTTGCATTATCCTTCATTTACCACTTTTTATGCCTTAGGTACGAACCCATTTATTGTGACGCATTAACCTCCATCTGCTATCATAACATTGTTAATAAATGGTAGAGACTTACCAAACATGGGTACCCTAGTTAGAACCTCTTTTCATTTGGCGCCCATGCCGAGATTTTCCTTAGGACCGAGAGTCCATTAGAATTTGACACATGAATTTACAATGAGCCTCATTTATCATTCATGTACACGCGGACTTATCACCCATGGACTCCCATAACACAAGTCTTAGTTAAGATATTTTTCGACTCGTTACTAAAAATTGAAAAGATCGTCGAGTGATTTGTCCCTCTCACACTCGTTAAAATTGGATTTGAAAGATCATGAGTCTTAGTTAAGCTCTTTTCTGACTCGCTATCAAAAATGGAAAAGATCGCCTAGTGAACTTGTCTTCTTTACACTCGTAAATTGGATTTGAAAATATGTCTATTTGGCACAAGTTTACCCCTTTTTCACACCAAGTAGACTAAAAGATATAAAAAATGACATTTTTTGGCGTTAAATTGTGATTGCATCTCATTCCCTTGCTTGCAGTATTGAGCCTCTAGCCGGTTCACGCTTTGCATCATAAATTATGGCCCAAGTAGTTTGCATCCTCAACCAAGCAAGGCCTTGTTTATATCCTTCACAATTTGATACCCTATACCCTAGAGGGAACATCACCCCAAGTGTCCATCTCTTTCATGCATTTCCTTGCATTGAGCATAGGTACGTTCCACTGCTAGAACTAGTTTTGCTTACTTGCGACACTCGTTCCCTCCTTTGTATCATAACATTCAATTGTTATGAAAAAAAAAAAGATGGGCGAGAAGGGAGTACTATATTGTAATTGGAAGTAGTCGTATCACCTTTGAACAGAGCAAAAAGTTATTGAGTCCTTGCATCATCATAATTTTGGGTTTAGAATGGCCTTAAGAAGATGATCTTGTTACAAAATTTTCTCTATCGACTGGTTAATCTTCCAGCCACTATAGAGAACATTATGGATGCCTCCTGCATCTAATTGTCAAATCATTAAGTCTATGATTCCAGAGTCCACCATATGTCTCATGCTCTTTCTCAAAGGAAGTCTATCAACCCGTGTTGGCCACTCCTCAGAAATATTGACTTCGCATGTCGGCCATACCCTCATTTTGTCTCAGAATCACATGATACATTGGTCTTATGATGCACCCTGGCCCTACTTTCATCATTGGTAGGTCACCTTGAACCCAACAATCGACATTTCATCACGGGTCTTTGACTGGGTGGTTTCCCTTGTGTTCGATGACAAGACATCTTTTCACACTTTGGGATTCGTGCATTGTCTTGGATGCCATTAGCCTTATTGGTGGTTTCCTCACCTTTGTCAACAATTTTCATCACCGACTGCTATTTAGAGGGTCTTTTTCGTTTACCACTTGCATTTGGCACATGCGAAAGACGCACAGGGTCATTGGTTCGTGAACATGTTCTTCGTCCGATCTCCACCAAATCATGAAGTTCCTGCTTTGCTCCTCATGTTGAATGATGAGAGATGCCTTGATTCTCTCCTTTCAGCGGGTCTCTTTTCATCGACTTCATCTCATGTATTCTGGATATGAGACTTAGAATTTTATGAGTACCTTTAGGTTTGCAGTCATTAGTGGAAAGCTCTCTCGCCATTGACAGATGGGAATACATCAATGTCTCTTGATCAATGGATCTCTCAAATTTTCGACACCAGCTCCTTCATTCACATTTGTAGAGATGTACTCAGTGCCTTGATACCTACTTTCATCATTGGTAGGTTGTCTCGTGTTTGTTAACGGTATACCTCAATGACCGGTAATCAAACGATGTCTCATCATGTTCGACGTCAACTCATTTATTCACATGATGTAGACTTTCACCATTGGCTGATTGTATTGAAGACTTGAAGACATCACTTTGTAGACACAACTTTCCTGAGCTGTTGCTTCCATTTCATCGGACCAATACCTATTTGACATCAACGATCATTGGAGATTAGATTGTACTCCATGGTATACATATATCTTCAAATTGATTTTGAGACTGGTTTCACTGAGCCTTGTTTGTGACTATGACAGCTATTGGCATGTAACCACATTTATATTTTCCTACTCATGGCCATGAACACTTGTTGGTATATTTTCCACATGGATCTACATTGTATTCTTGGCAGCCATGTATGCAAAGTAAGTACATAGTGTAATGAGCAATTGAGTTTGTCCAGCTGGTTCTCTACCACTCCACTTCTGGGTTATTTATAATGTATTTTGGCCATCACAGATACTCCTCTGATCTCACACATTAGGGGGCATCTGTTATAGCAAGATTTTCCTCACCATTGCTATCTTGCACAGAGGGCCTTTTTTCCATTTTCCTATGTAGACTTATCAACCCCGTTTTTGATAAATCCAGAGCCAAAACATATATTTTTCCACATATATGCTCCCTAACTGCTTTGCAAGATGTGTATACGCTTGATGCTCCACTATAGCTCGTGGATATCGGGATTTGTGCCAGAAAATAAAAAATGAGGTTGGGTTTACATGTCACGATAGAATATCTCTGATCTTTGGCCTTCCATATACTAGAAACGTTCTGACTCGGCCCTTTAGTTGCATTCTAGAGGCTATAAGAGCACAATTTCGAGCTATGGAAAAAGGGAGAGAAAGCATTCAACTTTGAGAGAAAAGTTACTCTGGATAAATTATTCATATTGAGTCTGCATCCCTTTGTCCCTCAAGTCTGAACATAGTGTTCATCCCCCAAGCTCTTATCTTATTGTCAAGAGAATCTATTTATCTCTTTTCTATGAGCTTGCCTTTGGTGGAGGATTGAAGTGGTGGAGACCCAGTTGGAAGGAACTTGGTTTCTTGGTTTCGAACTGTGCTGACATGGAATTCTGTAATGTTGATACTTTTGTTGATCAATTATTAATATAAATACTCATTTTCCATCCAATCAATATCTTGCGAATATATGATTATCATCCATGGGCATGTTTGTAATGTTTATTAATGGATTGTGCTATCTGATGTGCTAACTCATATTATATATTGTCACTATATACTTGCATTGCTTGTTTGTTGAGAACTTCTTGCAGGTGTAAGGCTTTGGGTCAAAGTGCTCAACGGTGGAACGACATCAAATGATTGGATCGAGGTAGGCTTCTTCCTCGTATTGCACATTAGTTTATATAACACATGTTGGAATTGAGTTGATTTATGCAGTCATACCTGTCTATTGTGGTTTACCCTTGGCCATAGAGAGTTTTTCCCTTGTAACAACTGGCCTTCCTACTGGATCGATGGTCTGGTGGGAAGGCTATCGTTTGGGCTCACAATACCCACGTCAGGGATTACAGGGTGACCGCCATGGTCAACTTTGGGGAGGTCAATGTGGGCGGCCTCATCAGGTAGAAATATGGGTAGGACATCGTGGCTCTCGTCGGCTTTGGCTCCTATCAGGGCTCCATCATCGCTTCCGACAGATGGGGATGCTCCGTCCAGAGCATGACTGTGTCGCCTGCGCGGGAAGGGAACTACGAGGACGTCTTTCATAGAGCAACAAGAGATAGTAGTAATAACCATTTCTATGTTATTTTTCGAGAGGGCGAGGAGGCAGAGGTAAATAAGATGCTGGCGAAGGTGAGAGGGCACCAGGCTATAGGTGTTGTGTATAATCTGGGGAAGGAGAGGGGAAACTATGTGCCTACAAGCCTCTTTCGTAGGTACGATGCTTTTGTATTTTTTAATCAGTCCAAGGCGTTGGAGCCACTGGCTTCCCACCAAAGTCCAATTAAAATATCAGAGGCTTGGCCTAGCGGACTTTAATTTGTACTATTCTTGTCTGTCAATAGATCCATAAAACAATGGAAGGTAGGATAAGACTGCGTTCATTATCCACTCTGTACAGTTTTTGCACAGTGTAGTGCAGGTGGGAACCATAACATTACCATGTTGAAGTTTCAGAATATAAATCATAACATGTTCTCAAAGAAGAACCAGAACCAGAACCATGTAGAGTGGATAATTTTCACGAAGTGTTAAAGATGTCCTCGTTGCTAACAATGCAAACTAAATGTTTCTTTGATTGGGGTAAATGACCATAATAAGTATTCATAGGACAGACCATGGAGATAGGTGTGTCGGATCAGATTGAGTAAGATCCAGGGTGATTCTCTGGCTACACAAGGGCACTCTGTATTGTATTTTTTAGGAGCATTCAGAGCTAAGGTTAGAGGTCTGGCTTCGGGTTCTTCCATAGTAATGAATTGGAGTAATAATCATTAGAACTGTCTCTACTGCTAGTGCTATGGTATACTAAAGCAAGTTTCAAAGTCTATACATTAGCATCGAGCAGTTTTTAACAGCCATCTCAGAGCATATAAGTAGTTTCCTACTTTATGTATTGAATTGAAATAATGGATGAATGCATGGGTTTATGCATATATGTATGTATCTATAAATGGTCTCTACATGGAATGGTCATGATATGTGTATGCATTCATCTCCTTGTGAACTTATGCTTCTGACTGATAGTCTGTATGCCCCAGCTTAGCTCCTGAGGCTTCTTGGGATATAAGCTTGTAAGACGAATGAGATAGGAGTTATTGTGTCAATCAGAACCTACCTGTTTGAATAGGATACCTCTTTCAGACTCCTTTCCATGCGACCGAGATTCCATGCCCAAGTCCTTAAAAATTTCATGATAAAGCTAAGGAAGGATAGCGAAGTTCAAGCCTTGAAAGGGGATATCTCCTTGTTTGTAAGATGATCAGACGATATCTGATCGAGAGGACCCATATGATCAATACCGAGGAACCTTAAGCTAAGCCTAGGGAAGTTAATTCCTCCTGCATTTATAACTTCGGAGGTCCAAAACTTCAGAGTATGACCAACCTTACCAGCCTTATCCTGGCCGAAGGTAACTGGAGACTCGATTTCCCGTAAGGTTGAATGGCATTAGGTGATCCCCCAAGTGGTTAGGTGAACCTACCTTACCAACTAAACCAGGACCCAAAACCATGAAGGTCGGAGCCACAAAGGACCAAAAACCGTAGATCGAGGGATCCTTTGGGTCCTTTCCCAGTTGTCGATGTACCGGGGATGCGTGGTGCTAGCCACTTTGGTTCAGATATTGGTCACTTTGGGAGATAAGAGGAGTTTGCATCGTAACAATCCTGAACACCGAACCCCCGAGGTAGATGTTGAGCTCTAAAGATGTCTAAAAACAACCTTAGTTTAACATTAATTTATCAACTCGAGGATTCGTCTTTTATCTCAAAGAATATCGGCAAACTTTATGCAGATAGCTTATAGAGGCTAAAATCGTGTAGCGAAAGAAGATATGAGTTTGTCAACAATCAAGTTCCTCAAACATTCATTAAAGATTCTAGGTATTGAAATCTAAAGCTATACAAAAGGAAAGGAACTAGCTAATCTACTGAATTCATTAATTGAATCTAGATAAAGACTTATAGGAATTTATGAATCAAAATTGCTGAAAAGAAAAAGGCGAATTACTCCATCTATGGAAAGGAACAAAGACTGTAATCTAACTGAAAAGAGACAACAATCATATTTCTATTGAAAGGAACAACAACTATATTCTAGCAGAAAGGAACAACAAATGTAAACTAATGAAAGGAACAACAAATGTAAACTTATGAAAGGAAAAACAAATGTGAACTTATGAGGAACCTTCATGCATCGAATCTCAGTAATGGGAATTGGAACAACAATCATTCAATACTTCAGGGAATATCTATTTCTTGAAATTGACATGAAACCATCAACACACTTATGTGTTTGTTAACTACTATAAAGGAAAATTGAATCACAAGACAAAATTTGAGCTAATACAATTACAAATCGAAAATAAAAAACTAAACAAAATTATATACAATATATACAGTGTTAGCAGACTTCAATATTTATGGAGTTGGGGTGGTTGGATTACCTTCCTAGTCAGTCTAAATTTGAATGGCAGGGTCCTTAACTTCTGGTAGAAAGATTCTTTTGACGACGACCAATGATAGAGTCGTAGTCGATGTCCATTGACCCAAAATGGAGATCTGAACCCGTCGATGGTGCTTAACTTAACTGTTCCATTATCATGGACTTCACTGATTTCGTATGGTCCTAGCCATCGTGTCTGTAATTTTCCTAGAAAATCCTGAAATCTGGAATCATAGAGGAGCGCCCAGTCTCCTTTTTTAAATAGTTTTTCCTTTATATTCTTATCGTGCCAGGTCGATCTCTATTGCTGAATAACGGTTGTGCACTCTACAACAGATAGGCATTCTTCATCCAATTCGTTGAGTTGATGAAGGCATTGTTTATGTGCTTTTGTAAGATCCAATCCGATTTCTTGGGACATCCTTAGAGTCTTGATTTCAAACTCGATTGGGAAGATGGCTTCTTTTCCATAGACTAAATGGTAAGGAGAGTAGCCAGTGGTATTACGCCATGTTGTGCGGTAAGCCCATAAGGCGTTTGGGAGCTCAGAAGCCCAATTCTGTCTGTTTGTTGAGACAGTCTTTGTCAGGATTGCCTCCAGGACTTTGTTGGTGCTTTCCACTTGCCCATTTACTTGTGGATGATACAGAGAAGTAATTATGTGTTTGATATGATAATTATCCAGGGTGGTGGTGATTCTATGAGATGTAAATTGTGATCCCCTATCAGTAATTACCTCTCTTGGTAGTCCATAACGTACGGATAATTTGAAAAGAAATTTGATGACTACTTATTCTATTTCATTTGGCAAGGCTTCTGCCTCTACCCATTTAGTCATGTAGTCTGTTGCGACTAGAATATAGGCTTTCTGATTTGACTTTGGGTTGAAGGGGCCAATGAATTCTAGTGCCCATCTCTCAAATGGTTTAGCGACCACTTGTGCTTTCAAAGGCATTTCATTAGCATGACCTAGTTTTCCCATCCATTGAAAACTATCGCAGGTTTGGACGTATTTCTTTGCATCTCTTAATATTGAGGGCCAATAATAGCCCATCTGCAGAATTTTGTGTCCAGTCCTACGGTCTGCAAAGTGCCCACCACGGGGCTCATCATGTCTAGCTTTTAATATGTCATAGATTTCGTCATCTCGTATGCATCTGCGGATCTAGAGATTAGCTCTTGTATGGAAGAGATATCCGTTGATCCAGGCGAATCATGCACTACGATGGATGGTCAAATTTATTTCTTTTGATGAAATATGTGCCGGTAATCTTCCTGCTACCAGGTAATTTTCCACGTCAGTGTACCAAGGTGGCTTTGTAGTAACAAAAAACAGATACTCATCTGGAAATCGGTCTTCGACTATTAAGGAGTCATCTATTTTGGGTATGCGGGATAGGAATTCTGCGACAAGGTTTTCTCTCCCAGGTCGATCTTTGATGGTGATATCAAATTCCTACAATAATAACAACCATCGAGTGACCCGTCCATTAGTAATTGGTTTATTAGCCAGATATCTGATAGCAGAATGATTAGTATACAGAATGACTGGATAGCCTGTTATATAATGACAAAATTTATTGATGGCATGTATAACAGCTAAAAAATCTTTCTTTGTTACTGTATAATTAAGTTCAACTGGATTAAGATTCTTGCTAATAAAATAAATTGCGTAAGGTTTCTTATCCTCCTCCTGTCTAAGGACAACGCCTATGGCAATATCTGATGCATTAGTGGAGATGTGAAATGGTATTTTCCAATTTGCCCCCCTCAACACCGATGCTGTTGAGATCAACTTTTTGAGTCCTTCAAATGCCACATCACACTTGTCAGACCAATGAAATTCTACATTACCAATCAAAGCATGTAAATGTGCAACGGTTTTTGCAAAATTTTCCATAAACCTACGATAGTATCCTGAAGTGCCAAGGAAACTACGTACCTGAGTTTGTGTGTGTGGTGTGGGTAGATTAAGGATTACATCTATCGTTGCTGGGTCTACCCTAATTCCATTTGCAGAGATATAATGCCCTAGTACCACACCTTCTGTCATCATCATGTGACACTTTTCGTGGCTTAAACATAACCTGGTCACGATACATCGTTCTAGTATTTTCTCCAGGTTATTCAGTGCTTAATCGAAGTCGTCACCATAAGGAGTGAAATCATCCATATATACTTCAAGTCCTTCATTGATCAGATCGCTGAATATGCTCAGGATGGCCCTTTGAAAGGTGGTGGGAGCATTATAAAGTCCAAATGGTAATACTCTGTATGAAAAAGTGCCCCAGGGACATGTGAATGTGGTTTTATCTTGATCTTTTGAGGCAATCTGAATCTGATTGTACCCGCTAAAACTGTCTAGGAAAGAAAATAATTTATTTCCTACCAAAGTATCCAGGACCTAGTCAATGAAAGGCAAAGGGAAGTGGTCTTTTTGAGTGGCTTTGTTAAGTTCCCTATAATCAACACAGATGCACCATTTCCCATTTTTTTTTGGGACGATCACTAGTGGGGAAACCCATCGACTATCTCAGATGGGATATATAAAATTTATGTCCAACATTTTTTTTAATTCTTCTTTAACGATATCCCTGAGGTGAGGATTTAATCTTCTCTGTGGCTGGTGGATAGGTCCGGCTTCTTTTTCAACATAAATGTGGTGTGTACAGAGTTGTGGATCAATACCTTTCATATCAGAATATTCCCATGCAAAATCTTGCTGGTATTTGGAGAGGATATGAATTAAATTTTGTTGTTGTTGTTCATCTAAATTGGCATTGATGTTTAGAGGCCTCCTGGGTGCGATCTCGACGGGTTTGTTGTTATGAATGACCGTAGTTGGAATTTGTTGTTCCATTAAATCTTCCAGCAGGTCCCCTTGTGCTTCACAGTCTAGAACAACTTGGAGCATCTAGCAGCCCGGGTTGCTCATGGTGGCCGGATTATTGATAAACCCACTGATTACGTCATCCTCTAACTAATTTTTAAGTTTGAGGGATTCTTCCTGCGTAAGAGGGGCTCGTAAATCCCTCTTTGGGTATCGTGGTGGTGGAAATTGTGGATATACGAAAGTTGGACTAGGTTTAGCAGGAGGATATAAAATGAGGTTCTTTGTGATACCCCCTCTAGTGATTGTCATATTTCCTGTTCGACATCCTATGTACAAATCTGCTGTTGGAATCCATGGCCTACCCAGTATCAATGGATGCCCTTCAAGTCCACCTTTTGGATTGATGATGAGGAAGTCCACCAAATATTCCCAAGAGTCGATGAAGATGGCTATATCATGTAATGTGCCAACTAGTCGAACTACCGATCGATCTGCCAACTGCAGCATTATTGCTGTGGGTTCGAAGGAGTTAAAACCCAGGGTATTGCAAGTTTCCATAGTCAGGATGTTGATGGCTGCTCCCAAATCAACTAGTGTATTAGGAAAAGAGAAACCCTGGATCTAAACTATTACTATGGGATTCCCCGGATCTGTATATTTAACTGGTTCTTGTCTACCTAAAATTAGATCAGATAAGGCTCCTACCACATGGACTTTTGATGATGGATTTTAAATTTTTCTGACGAGTTTTCTCCCACATAGCTCTTTGATTGTTTTTGCGTATATGGGGATGTCTTGAAGAGCTTGCAGGAGTGGAATCTTGATATATAAATTCTTGAGTTCTGCTACAAGGTTGAAGTTGGGATATACAGTCGGTTTTTATATCATTATTTTTTTGGGGAATGGAGGGGAGGGTGTTGTACCCTTAGCAGGATCTTGTGATTCGACTGTGTCTCCCCCCCCCGCTTGATTTCTTCTATTATTTCCACAGTCGAAGGCATTATTGTTGGTTGTTTCTCCTGCCCTTGAAAAACATCATTTTCTTCAGGGGAGATTATTCGTCCCGACCTTAATCATAGTTCGCTGCACCCTACTGAGCTGATCTCTCCTTCTCCATTTTCCATAATCTAGACAAGCTAAGTTGTTATGTTATTTGGATTTGGGTGAGGTTGGGATGGTAGTTGAGGGCACAATTGGGATTATGGATTTTGGGACAATTGAAGTGGGGCTTGTAACGTAGGCTGAGTTTGAGGGGCCATCCCCATGGGTTGATTGTTTATCCCCATGGGGCGCTGCCAATTCTGATTCCAATTTGGGTTTTGGGTAGTCATGTTGGGCCACTGTGAAGGGTAAATGTTGTTATTGGAGTTTTTCCAGGATGAGGTGGGATATTGTGAGTTAGGCCAGGTAGAAGTTGTAGTTGGCTGATTCTGCCAAGCAGGGATTGCAGTGGGCTAGTTTTTCCAAGTGGGGTTTGCAGGTGGATATTGTTGGGGTTTCCAGTTTTGATTAGTAAATGGTTGACCCTGCCATGTGCTACCAGGAGCTTGCTGGTTATACTTCTCGGGGAAGAAAGAGAAAGGGTCCTGTAATGTATTTGGGGGATGATTATGCCATTGACGACGCTGAGCCATTAGATATAATGGTTCTGTTTCTTCCTCTTCTTCCCTAAAGATAGATTTCAGTCTAGGAAGTGATGGGCATTGTTTTGTGTCATGATCCTTGGTGCAGATAGCGCAAACTCGGACCACATCCAAATGGAAATCCCTTGGGCCATGTTTCCTTCTGCACCTGTGGAAAAATATGGCTAACGTTTGTTCTACTTCTATTTTCTTTTGTTTGGCCTGCAACACATCCAATTGTGTAGTCAGAGTGCACAGAATGTCTATTTAAATTTTTCTAAGAGATTACCAACTTCAGCTCGAGTAACACCCCCACTGGTAATATTGCTATTTCTGGGGAAGGGGGTATGTATCCCTAATCTGGTCCGTGAACTTCCTCTTGAGCACCTGATGCACAATAGGACAATGTCATCATAAGTTTCTTGATAAATATCACCTTTCCCCATTAAATTCAACATTTCTACCCATTCATCTTTCATACCTTTAATCAAAGTTGCCTTAAGTACTTCCCCTGGTAGCGTGCCATAGGGTGATCTTTGTAAATTATATTGAAATCTCTCTACATATTCTTCTAATGATTCATTTTCTTTTGCATTCATTTGAAAGATTTCATCTTGTAAGTCTCTGGTTCTACAATAATCCTGATATTTTGTCAAGAAGGCTTGTTTCATTTCATCCCATGAGTTTATAGTTCCTCCCCCTAATCACATGAACCAATGTAGAGCTTCTCCTTTCAAAGTATAGGGGAACAATTTTAATTTTTGGGGTTCATAGGTGTAATCATATCCTCTACATAGGACACCAAGTTCAAATAAGAATGTGTCCGGATCTTCTGAGATTAATCCATGAAAGGTTGGTAGGTTTTATAGGGGAATAACCTTCATGGGGGCATTGGCAATTGGATCAACTATCGGATATTCCAAAGTGGAAGTCTGGGGATGTTGTGGATTTGGTTGTGTGATTTGATAAAAAATATGCCAGAAATCTTTAGGGATTTCTTGATCTGGATATTTTATTTGAATTGATTGGTTATCTGATCTTCTAGGGGATTTGATTGCACTCCCTCTATCTGGAATTTCAGGTATGCCTTCTTCTTTTGCAGGAGATTCAGGATTGGGTGGTGGGTCTGTCTTAGTTATCCCACTAGTTTCTCCTTCTCCTTCCTCCAGGTTACAAGAGTTTCCCTCTCCTAAAGGGTTGAGGGGTAGAATATCTATGATCTGAAAACTTAGCTCAGTCCCTTGAGTTTTGCTATGAATCTCGGTGTGGGCTGCAGTTGGTGAAGCTGCCACCTGAGGGATTCGGGTGGATCCTTTTCTAGGTCCAACCGAGGCTTGAGATTCTTCTTTTCAGATGATGTCATCTATGAAAGTACTCTTCCAGGGAGCACCGAGCCTTGGGGTTTGGTAATGTGGAGGTTTCGGTTTTTCAAGATCTTTCTTCTTAGTCATACACACTTCACACAACAAAAAGGAAAAAAAACACCTATGTAACCTCTTAATGCGTCAGCTGGAGGTAGGCACTGGTATAAGCATCTTACTTCTTGCTTGCGTAGGTTCTTACCTTTTGTCTTCAATACCTCATCCTCCAGAGGCATAATCTATGCTACCTTTGACATTCTTCACTGGCAACGACGCCGAAATGTTGAGCTCTAAAGATGTCTAAAAACAACCTTAGTTTAACATTAATTTATCAACCCGAGGATTCGTCTTTTATCTCAAAGAATATCGGCAAAGTCTATGCAGATATCTTATAGAGGCTAAAATCGTGTAGCAAAAGAAAATCTGAGTTTGTCAACAATCAAGTTCCTCAAACATTCATTAAAGATTCTAGGGATTGAAATATAAAGCTATGCAAAAGGAAAGGAACTAGCTAATCTATTGAATTCATTAATTGAATCTAGATAAAGACTTGTAGGAATTTATGAATCAGAATTGCTGAAAAGAAAAAGGCGAATTACTCCATCTATGGAAAGGAACATAGACTGTAATCTAACTGAAAAGAGACGACAATCATATTTCTATTGAAAGGAACAACAACTGTATTCTAGCGGAAAGGAACAACAAATGTAAACTAATGAAAGGAACAACAAATGTAAACTTATGAAAGGAACAACAAATGTGAACTTATGAGGAACCTTCACACATCGAATCTCAGTAATGGGAATTGGAACAACAATCATTCAATACTTCAGGGAATATCTATTTCTTGAAATTGACATGAAACCATCAACACACTTATGCATTTGTTAACTACTATAAAGGAAATTGAATCACAAGACATAATTTGAGCTGATACAATTACAGATCGAACAATAGCTCCTTCAGACTGGGCCCTCGGTCCTTAGAAGCACTGTTATTAAAAACTCAATATATAAAAATGGAAAAACTTCTCGAGGCTTCTATTGATTTCATAGATGGTACAACAGTTTTACAAAAACTTCTAACGCATAGCAATTCTATATTCTCTATTTTTGAGTGAAAAATCTCTCCTTTCTTCAAGATCTATTTACCCCTTATATGCTACAATAATCTAGGTAAATTAAGCTATCCTGAGGATCGAGAGATCCTCAAGATTGCTTTACTATTACAATGAGTAAGTCAATTATCTTTAAAACTGATTTGTGCCATAAAGTCTTCAACCTCCAATAGCTTGCGCATCTTCAAGATTCTCCTTGCTATCTTGGGTTCGACAATATTTAACCAATCCTGCAATAAAACTAGACAATTCCAATCATATTTAGAATCTATGTAATCTAATCTCCAACAATCAACGCTAAAGGGTATATTATTCATTTTCTATTCTATTTACTTCTAAATAACCGAAAAGTCAATCAAAATAATATCATGAAATGTGGGAAAAAGGAAGATATTTATACCTTTTTCATAACCTAACAGTAGCAAGAGTCATAGATCTATAAATCTACATGACTGTATCTCGATCGTGAGATCTGATGAGTGTTATAAGCCTATCAGTCTAGGGTGATGTGGTGCAGTGACGCCACCCTGCACCGAACCCCCGAGGTAGCAAGAGTCGTAGATCTATAAATCTCCGTGACCGGATCTTGATCATGAGATCTAAGGAGTGTTAGAAGCCTGTCAATCTAGGGTGATGTGGTGTAGTGATGCCACCCAGGGTGATGTGGTGCAGTGATGCCACCCAGGGTGATGTGGAACCTATCTTGACGTGCCATGTGTCACCCAAATTCTTGTGTATCACATATCCTATAGGCCCATTGGAACGTAACACGTTTCACCCTAACCCCTCCTACGTGTCAGTTTCTGGTACGTGTCCACCTAGCCAACGTGGTTGGTGAAATGATCGGGCCTTTGGAGTCTGGGACTTTAGAACTCCAGAGCATTTGGTATGTAGTATGGTCGAGAGACCGAACAACCTGAAGGTCGGAGCCACATGGTGAGCTTACGAGACTTTGGAAGTTCGGAACTTCAGGTGGTCTCGTTCGTAGATAGTAAAGAGATGTGAAGCATCGAAGCATCAAATCCCTCCATAAATGATATAGGAGAAAGAGAGTAAGTCTATTCATGGGATCAGATGGTGGATGGTCTTCAACCATGGAGGAAGGAAGTTGGAAATAACATGCGTGAGGTGGATCCATGTGGGTGCCATATGGCCCTCAACCAATGAATGCTTGAAGAACTTCAGAGAGATATATCCATCGGTTCTGGGCTCGGTTTTGAGCATGGAGACCATGGTTGGAAAACTATGGATGAGTAGAGTGTGGTAGAGACCTCGAATGATGGATTTGATCACTTAAGGAGAATGAAATTTTGAGGCCCCATCCCTAGGAAATCCATTCAGGGGTTAGGTGTCTTACAAATTGGTATCAAAGCATGGTTACAACACTTGGCCTACTTGGGCTCATGGACGAGTTGAATAAAAACCATATTTAAAGAAATTTAAGGGTGACACCCTACCTTACCTCTTTCCTAAAGAGTCTTCTTAAACTATTACTAAAGAAAAAAATGAAAACTTTCTATTGTGTGTGTGTATTTAACAAATATTAACTATGTGTTGTTCATGAACTAATAGAATGTTAGCTAACAACAAGTGTTTTTTCGGCACTCAAGAAGTCAATAAACCATGGGAGACTACACGCATAAAGTATGGTGATGTGCCATGAGGTGGGGGATGAATCTGACAATAGAGATGAAGAGTCTAATGAGAGGAGGGCGATGGAGACCCCTTCGGATCTGGATGAAAATGTAAGGAGTCTCATGGCCGAATTATAGATTTGTAAGGCCGAGAACGAGAGATTAATAAAGGACCAAGAAAAACAAACGAAAATTAATGCAGTCTTGATGCAGAGCTTATCCGATATATAGAGGCAGCTGCAGCATGGACCTGCAACGAGTCATGTGGACCGACGACATATGAAAATAAGTCAAAGTCCACCTGAGATATGAAAACCTGGTCCCATAAGTGGCCACACTAGGAGGATTAACTCGAGGAAGGTCCAACCTAGAGATAGGGGACACTCATCAAGAGAGTCCTCTGGAAAGGAAAATAACAACTCTGAGGGATCTTAGTAGAAAAACTAGCTCACATTCTCAAAGCAAAGGAAAGAAGTGAAAGCATTCCAAAATTCATGACCGTGAGGAGTTCAACAAATCCAAACCACCCTCTTTCAATGGAGAGATTTAGAAAGGGGAAGAGGTGGAAGCTTGGTTGCTTGGTTTAAAGAAGTACTTTAGATTCCATGACTACTCTAAAAACTTGAAGGCTTGAATAACCATTTTCAACCTGAATGGAAAAGCTTCCATTTGGTGGGAAGACCTTAAGAATGTTAAAGGAATCCATGAAGAGGGCTTATCATGGAAATAATTTGAGAAACACTTCAAGAAGAAGTATATGTCAGAGAAATGATTTGATGGGAAGACTAAGGATTTCTATGAACTCAAGCTGGGACAACTCATCATAGAGGAATATGTCAATAAATTCCTTGAGTTGTTGAGGTATGCACCCTACATAAAAGATGAAAAGGTAAAAGTGCAACGATTTATCAGTGGGTTACCTCATACCTACCGTAACAGGAATGAGTTTGACGAGCCAAAGAACTTATAAGACACTATCCAGAAGGCAAGGTATTTTTATGAACAGTTTGGGAGTCAGACATAACCTCGCGAGGACTAGAAGAAGAAGAGTAGTTCAGGATTAAAGAAGAAGGGGTTTAAATCCTCAAGATTTAAGAACTATAGGAAGGATTCTAGGATGAGCCTTCCTACCCGAAGTGTGTATCAGAAGAATTTCCCCTCCCATAGTGAAAATAAACCTTTTGGATCAACCCCAGGAAAGACTGATAACCCAAAGAGAGAACCCTTGAAATGTTGGGGTTGTGGAGAAGAAAATCTACTGAGGGATTGTCCACACATACAAAAAAATAGTAGGAGTGTCTACAATATCCAAGAAACTACCACAGTCAATGATGTGGCTAGGAGCATGCCACATATTTGTGCAACTTTGGATAATAAACAATTCGACCACCAAGCTTCAGTGGTGGATATGAAATGTATGATCACCAACCATCTAGTTTCGATTTTAATTGACTCTAGTTCTAATTTGAGTTATGTGGCTTCTCAGGATATTGATAAGTGTAAACTGCAATCAGTTAGACATGTTAAGCCATGGTTGGTACAACTAGCCACTAGAACCAAAAGAAAAGTAGTAGAGGTCATACCATCTTGCCAATTCATCATGGATGGATTGCCCACCCAAGCAACCCTTAACATACTTCCCCTAGGATCTTATGACCTGTTGATTGGTATGGATTGGTTAGCTTCTTACAAAACTAAGTTGGACTGTTACCATAAACTTTAGAATGTGTAAATGAATAATGGAGAAAGATAACCCTCCAAGGGATTCAGAAGCATGTCTTAGTGAGACGAATATCAACCCTTCAAATGAAAAAGTATTGCAGAAACGAATGTCCTCTATATGCAATACAGGTGTTGGAATTTGTTGAGGAAGACAAATCGAACCTAGAGGACCACCCCATATTAAGAGGTACCGGGTCTACCTCCTAAAATAGGTACTGGGTCTACCTCTGAGAAGAGACGTTGACTTCTCTATAGAACATGTACCAAGAGTAGTGCCAGTGTCTAGGACACCCTATAGGATGAGTACAACTGAGCTAGTTGAGTTCAAGCTACAGCTAAAGGAAATGATGGACAAAGGCTACAACCAACCCAGTGTGTCTCCATGGGGAGCACCAGTCTTGTTTGTGAAGAATAAATATGGCACACTCCGATTGTGCATAGATTATAGACAACTCAATAAGACAACCATAAAGAACAAGTACCCCTTACCAAGAATCGATGACTTGTTTGACCAATTAGGGGGTGCTTCTATTTTCTCAAAGATTGACTTAAGGTATGGATACGATCAAGTCTGAATCAAGGATGAATACATCTACAAAAAATCCTTCAGGACCAGATATGGTCACTATGAATTTGTGGTGGTGCCCTTTGGATTAACCAATGCCCCCGCCACTTTTATGTGCTTGATGAATAATGTACTCAACAAATTTCTAGACAAATTTGTATTGGTTTTCATTGATGATATCCTAATCTTCTCCAAGAATAGAGAGGATCATGAAGAACATCTTATACTTGTACTTCAAGTACTAGGAGAGCATCAGCTCTACGCTAAGTTTAGCAAGTGTGACTTTTTACAGAAGCAAGTCCATTACTTAGGCCATGTTATTTCTAAACAAGGAGTGGCAGTAGACCCTGAAAAGATCATATATATTATGGAATGGACTACGCCAAAGGATGTATATGATATCATATCCTTTATGGGCTCAGCAAGATATTATAAAAGGTTTATCAAAGGATTTTCCAAGATTGGTTGTCTAATCACTACCCTTTAGAAAAAGGGGGTTAAATTCACTTGGACATCAGAATGTGAAGAAATATTTCAGAAACTGAAATACCTTCTAACCCATGTGCCCATGTAGAAGATTGAAGACCCTAATAATGACTTCCTCGTGTGCACAGATACCTATAAGGAAGGACTCAGAGGAGTCCTTATGCAATAAGGGTGTGTAATTTTCTATGAATCCATAAAATTGAATGAGCATGAGATCAATTATGTGACCCAAGATCTAGAGTTGGCTGCCATAGTGCATGCTTTAAAAATGTGGAGGCATTACCTCCTAGGTAGGAGATTTGTACTTATGTCAGACCACTATGGGTTGAGGCACTTGTTTGATCAACCAAAACTCAATGCTAGACAAGATAGGTGGATGGATCTCGTTAGTGAGTTTGATTTTGAAATCAAACAAATTAAAGGAAAGGAAAATACGGTGGTCGATGCCCTTAGAAGAAGTTTGAAAACAATTCACCTGGCACTGGTGAGCACCTGTGAAATGGATGTCAGGGAAAGAGTCAGGAATTCACAAGAAACAGATGCATTCTTCAAGACCGTGACCTGATACCTAAGGCAAGAGACTACAGGGAAAAAGTATAAAGGCTACCAGATACTCGAATGAAGGCCTACTGACTTACAAAAATAGATTGTATATTCCAAGATGTGACAAATTGAAGAGGTTCATAATGGACGAACTTCACAAGAGACCATATACTGGTCATCTAGGTTATCAAAAAATTATTACGACCACTAAAAAACAATTCTATTGGCCTGGATTGAAAAAGGACATAGCTGATTATTTAGCTAAGTGTATAGAATGCCAACAAGTTAAGGAAGAACACCAGAACCCAACAGGGTTGTTACAACCTCTACCAATTCCAGAATGGAAATGGGAAACCATCTCCATGGATTTCATCACCGGATTACCAAAACCAGCCAAGCATAATGATGCCATCATGGTAGTGGTAGAAAAATTGAGCAAGTCTGCTCACTTCATTCCTGTCAAATCAACTTGCAAGGAGATAGATATTGCCAAAATATTCATGAAGGAGATATTCAGACTGCATGGAATGCCTAGGGAGATTGTATCTAACAGAGACAAAAAAATCACAAGATTTTGGAAATCCTTGATGGCTGGTTTTGAGACTAAATTGTTGTTTAGCACAACCTATCACCCTCAAAATGATGGACAGACAGAAAGAGTAAACCATATATTAGAAGACATGTTAAGGATGCATGTAATGCATCAGCCTAAGAAGTGGGAAGACTACATGCCATTGGTAGAATTTTCCTACAACAATAGTTATCAAGAGTCATTGAAGATGAGCCCTTTCGAAGCCCTCTATGGTAGACAGTGCAAGATTCCAATTAGCTGGAGTAATCCGGTGGGTAGAATTACAATCGGACCTGACATGTTGAAAGAAATGGAACAAAAAGTGATTCATATAAAGCAAAATATGAAAATTTCTCAGGATAGATAGAAGAGTTACATCGACAGAAAGAGAACTCCCAAAAAGTTCAAGACAGGATACCATGTCTATCTCAGAGTTAGGCCCAGGAAGAGTTCCCTGAGGATGGGAGCTTGTGCCAAGTGGGCACCTCGGTATTGTGGACCCTTTGAAATCTTAAATAGAGTGGTACCTATAGCCTATAGGCTAGAACTCCCTCCCATAGTAAAGACACATAATGTTTTCCATGTTTCATTATTGAAGAAGTACGTACATGATTATAATCATATAATTTACTGGTCTATGATCCAGGTGGAGCCAGAGGGATAATTCCTACCAAAACCTCAATGCATACTAGACAGGAAAGAAACCCCACTCAGGAACCGAACCATTGCACAAGTCAAGGTGCAGTGGAAACACTTTGGCCCAGATGAGGCTACATGGGAAATGGAGGATGCCATGAGACAAGCATATTCATTTTTTTTTACTTCTGTATATACAGAGCATGTTGAGAGATAGAACATCGAGGACAATGTTCCTTTAAGGGGGAGAGAATTGTAACAACCTATTTCCCCCAGTTTGTAAATATAACTATATTGGCCAAGAGACTATGGAAAACTCAATATGTGTGAATGTTTGATTTGATGGACCTTTGCATAAAAGGTCAATGAATGCAAATTCTGTTATTTACTATAAAATGGATAAGTGTTGCATGAAGGATGGAAGGGGAGTTTACTAAGAGAGACCACGAATTATATGAAAGAGATGGTGAAGGGGACCATGAATGGTTGCGTTAACCTCCACCAAACCAGTACCTTACTAGATTTAATTGCTCAGGACCAGAACATACCTCTAACCTAGGAATGAATTATAGTCAGGCTAGTAGGTGGGAAGACCTCCTCAAGAGTTAATGAGGGGATGGTGTAGAGCACCCATCTGTAAGGATTTCATACCTGACCACGCACTAGGAATTTGAGCCATACACAATCTTTTTGAGAAAGGAAATAAAGGAAGGTGTGGTGGGCAGAGGAAGACCTACAAAGAGTGTGGAGATGAGAGGCTAAGCTCTCAGGTTCAAGGAAGAAATAAGGAATGAGCATTCTGGTCGTAGGGAAATGGCTAGCAGGGTTATGATACAAGATGATAAATGAGGTTGGTCCTCCTTTTTTGGTATTGTGTAAACTATTTCCAAGATCCCGCGGGAGGAGGAGAGAAACCTTCGTCCCTACTATTGCTGATCTAGAAGAAATGATTACATCTGAGAGCATCGTGGTCTATCTTAGGGGTGGCCAGTGGTAAATCCGTTAGGAGTGACTCGGCTTATGGTTGGGTAGAAACGGGCACCCCTTTCAGTAGTCGCTTCATGTTATCTGGTTATGATAAGTATTTTCCTACTTTATGTATTGAACTGAAATAATGGATGAATGCATGGGTTTATGTATATATGTATGTATCAATAAATGGTCTCTATGTGGAATGGTCATGATATGTGTATGCATTCATCTCCTTGTGAAATTATTCTTCTGACTGATAATCTGTATGCCCCAACTTATCTCTTAAGGATTCTTGGGACATAATCTTGTAATACGAATGAGATAGGAGTTATCATGGCAATATGAACTTGTCTGTCCGAGTAGGATACCTCTTTCAGACTCCTTTCCATGCGACTGGGATTCTAGGCCCAAGTCCTTAACTATTTCATGATAAATCTCAGGAAGGATAGCGAAGTTCAAGCCTTGAAAGGGGAGATCTCCTCGTTTGGAAAACGAGCGGACGAGATCCGATTGAGAGGACCCATATGATCAATACCGAGGAACCTTAGGCTAAGTCTAAGGAATTTGAGTCCTCCTGGCTTCGGAACTCTGGAGGTCTGAAACTTTGGAGTATGACTAACCTTACTAGCCTTATACTGGACAAAGGTAACCGGGAGACTCGGTTTCCCGTAAGGTTGACCAACTTTAGGAGGTCCCCCACGTGGTTAGGTGAACTTACCTTACCAACTAAACTAGGATCCAAAACCCCAAAGGCCAGAGTCGTGAAGGACCCAAAACTGTGTTGGATCATGTTGTCATTGATTCCAATGGTTTGATTATTTGGGAGATTGTTGGATCATGTTTCATTGATGCAAATGGTGTGATTGATTGATGTCATTGATTGATTTCAAGTGATTGATTGATGCCAAAGGATTGATTGATTGATTCTTGATGCAATGTATATGTATTGTCCTTGATGAGAATGATATATGTCAAAGTGGAAACCAATTGATAAAGATGGATCAATGAGTTGTCATTGATACATGATGATGCATATTTTTTTTGATGAAAATATGACTCATTATTGTCTTCTCATGATTGATAAGGTGCACAAATGGATTAACTCCAAAGTGGTCCCCTTATGGTGAAATCCCTCACGGGAAGACGCTTTGCGGATTGAGTTATCCTAGAAGAACGGTTGGAGGACCCATGCTTGTATGTGAAATAATGAGATGAAGATCAATGAAGTTGTTGGTGAAACTATCCTAGATGGATAATGCTTGTCATGCCATTTGTGTTGGTATGTGGAATGTCACATAACTCCTCACGATTTGAGAGTTATGGCCTTATGAAGTTGGAGGATCCCCATATGAAGACTTGAAGCTCCCAAGGTCAAAGAAGTCAAAGTGACCTAAAAGAAGAAATCATTATTTAAATGATAAAGAAGTGACAAAATCAAGAAGGAATATTTAAATGATAAAATATTGGAGAACTTTCTATTTATGGAAAGTGGTTAACCCTAAAATAAGGAAAATGGGTTAAGTGACCTGGAGGATGAAAGTATAAATAATATAGCTATGGTCTCTTGTAGATCATCCTTTTTGGTGGATTAATGGAGAACTTCTTGTGAGAGAATTTTTGGTATGCATATCTTGAGCATGATTGAAGATCTATTCTGAGGAATAAAGCGAGAGGAGGATCTCATTGATGCATCAAAGTTTCGGCAATGTCGGAGATCTTGACGGCAAAAGTCTCGGAGCTTCAAAAACCCTAGTTTTTTAGGTATACGCGGGTTGTAATGGGCCAGGATGCGTAGACACGCGAGCTATATGAGGATAGGGCACGTACAGTGGATAGAATGGTGAAGACTTGTGTTTGAACTGGTGCCAAGCTCTTAGATGATTAGGCAGGTTCCAGACCTGCATTCTATGGGTTCATATCTATCACTGAGACACTGATATGGTTACATTATTGTCTTGATGGATACTATAGTTTGATGTGTTGTGAATTCTTAGGGCATTATTGGTATGGCTTCTATGATGTTGTTTAGTTTGGTTGATTTGGTTGATGGAGTGATCAATACTCTTGTGATTCAGTGGTGACATGATTGCTAGGGTATACTAGTTGTTTCTACTGTTAGAAAAATAGGACCGTGGAGCAATAAAATAAAACAAATGCGGAAACAAAACACAGAGGATACATAATACAATAGAGACACAGATTTACGTGATTCACCCAGTGTGGGCTACATCCACCAGAGAAATAGTCAGGTCCTTCCTTTATTATTATCCAGCATATGAAGGGATACAAACTACAACAAACCCGTTGTAACTTCCTCTTCTTTCTCTCACAGTCTCTTATCTCAGAATACAATATTCACCATCAACAATAACTGCAATACATTTCCCTCATAAAAGAGGGTTGCCTTCTAGGGCAAAAAACCATAACACAATCTCTATCGTTAGATCTGCGACCTTATAATGAAAGGTCTAGATTTACAATGAAATTACAATATACATTTACAAGGAAATTTTTCCATTGGGGGATTTTCCCCCGAACCCCCGCTTGCCCCCAGACCCCCCAGCCAGGAGGATAGCCCCCCCGAATACCACAAAGGGTGTACCCCCCCTCTGCACTCCCCCGTGTGGAAGAGTGTACATACTTCTGGGGTGTAAATACTTCATGGGGTATAACACGACTGAAAGTAAAAGACCTCTAAATCAGGAAGATAATCATGCTCCACAACCAACAATCTCCCACTTGGAGACTGATCTCAACTACTCCATCGCTGCTATATATGCTAGACTCTGAACCTTCTTGGACCTGGCAAATTTCTTGTCTTCATCTTCATTCTTGAAGACCAATTGAAGCTGAGCATGAACTCAGTTTCTCCCTGGTTACTCCCTTTGTTAACATGTATGCAGGATTCTGGCTAGTGTGTATCTTTTCCAACTTCAAATGTCCATCTTCCAAGGTGGATCGTATGAAGTGGCACCTCAACTGTATATGCTTAGTCTTCGAATGGAAGGCTGAGTTCTTTGTAAGATGAATGGCACTCTCACTGTCACAGTACAACCTTCTATTCTCTTGCTTCTTTCCCAATTCCTCCATAAACCTCTATAACCAAATCATCTCTTTACTAGCCTCTATAGCAACAACATACTCTGCCTCTGTTGTTGAAAGTGCAACAACCTTTTGAATTTTTGAAATCCAACTTACTGTTGTTCTGCCTATAGTAAACACATACCCTGTGGTACTCCTCCTGTTATCTTTATCACCTACCATATCTGAATCAACATATCCTTGTAGAATAGTTTATGAACCTCTAAAACATAATGCATGATTAGCAGTACCTCTCAAGTATCTGAGAATCCACTTTACTGCCTCCCAATGTTCTTTACCTTGATTGTTCATATATCTACTCACAACTCCCACTACATGTGCAATATCTGGTCTTGTGCAAACCATTGCATACATCAAGCTGCCAACTGCTGATGAATATGGGACCCTGGACATGTATTATATCTCCTCCTATGTCTTGGGAAACATTTCCTTAGTTAATTGGAAATGGTTGGCCAAAGGTGCACTCACTGGTTTTGCATTCTGCATTGTAAACCTCTCCAACACCTTCTCTGTGTACTCACCCTGAGACAATGTTAGTTTGAGATTTTTCCTATCTCTTGTTATTCTCATACCAAGGATTTTCTTTGCATCACCCAAATCCTTCATCGCAAATGAATTGGCTAATTTTTTCTTGAGCACATTTATATCCTGCATATTAGACCCTGCAACAAGCATTTCATCTACATATAATAGCAAGATAATAAAGATTCCATTTTCTAGATTTTTAAAATAAACACAGTGATCAGAATGACATCTACTATAACCCTGTTCTGTCATAAACCTGTCAAACTTCAGATACCACTACCTTGGAGCTTTCTTTAGTCCATATAAGCTCTTCTTCAACCTGCATACCAAATTCTCCTTCCCTTTGACCTCATACCCATGTGGCTGCTGCATATAAATCTCTTCC
>ML785217.1:742134-763869 GCA_009831015.1 Picea engelmannii | reverse complement strand
TATTTTCATAATCCCATAAGCGATAACCAAAATCATTAACACCATATCCAATAAAGGTACACTTCTTGGATTTTTCCTCAAGCTTCGTTCTATTTTCTTTATCAATATGGACAAATGCTTCACAACCGAAAGTTTTCAAAAAAAGAATAGTTTACCTTTTTTCCTGTCCATTCCTCTTCTGGAATTATACCATCCAAGGAGCTTGAAGGTCCTCTATTTATTAAGTAAATAGCAGTATCTATAGCATCTGCCCAAAACTATAAGGACAAACCAACATGCAATCTCATACTCCTTGCATGCTCCATGATTGTTCTGTTCATCCTTTCTAACACACCATTTTCTTGTGGTGTTCTTGGAACTGTCTTCTCTCTACGAATACCATGGTATGAACAATAATCATCAAACTCCTTGCTGCAATATTCACCTCCATTATCTGATCTGAGACACTTCAAATTTTTTTCTGTCTCATTCTCAACCAAAGCTTTCCATTTCTTAAAAGTATCAAAAACATCATATTTTTGTCGAATGCAATAAACCCAAGTTTTTCTAGTTGCATCATCAATAAAAGTAATATAATAATGAGAGCCACCAAGAGATGATACCTGAGCTAGTCCCCATACATCTGTATGCACAAGCTTTAACCTTTCACTCTTATTTTCTTTTCTGACTCTGAGAAATCTGACTCTGTTCTGTTTTCCATAAACACAATGCTCACAGAAGTCCAAATCAATTTGTTTAAGATCTGGCAACAAATTTATTTTGTGAAGTATTTTTATCCCCTTCTCACTCATGTGTCCAAGCCTATGATGCCACAGTGTTGTATCCACTCCTATAGAAGCTAAAGAGATAGAAGAGTCAGTATTACAAGTACATAAATACAATGTACCTACCTTCTCTCTTTTCGCTATCACCAATGATCCTTTGATGACCTTCCACGTATTATCTGTAAATATGGATATACAACCTTCACTTGCCAACTGCCCTGTTGAAATTAGATTTTTACTTAAATCTGGAACACGTCTTACCTCTTTCAACAACCATTGGTTTCAATTGCGTTAATTTACTTTTACCTTTCCCATTCCAACAATTTTTCATGGTGCATCATCACCCAAATGAACTCGTCCAAAATCATCTTGAACATAATCTAGAAAATGTTTCCTATGGGGTGTGGCATGAAATGAAGCCCCCGAGTCTACTACCCAAGACTAGGAAATATTATCTACAGAAAGAATCAAAGCATCTTGTAACACATCACCTGTTACATTTGCTTCCTGATTTCTCTCATGTTGTCCATCTCTTTGTTTATTTGGAGCTCTACAGTCTTTCTTCAGATGTCCTTTTTTCCCACAATTCCAACACTCTATCTTTCCAAGTCTGGATTTGGATCTGCCCTTCCTAGAATTCCCACGGTTCCCGAAACCCTTTCCTCTATCCTTTTGTCTTCCCCTATTCTCCATGTTCAACGTATTTCCTGATGTCTCACCTGTGCTTTTCCATCTCATTTCCTTACTAAGGATAACACCAACAACATCATCAAATTTTAAAGTATTTGAACCAGAGACACAGTTACTTACAACCATGACCAAGTCATTCCATCTTTCTGGAAATGAGCACAATATTAGAAGAGCCCTGACCTCATCATCAAAGTCCACTTTTACATAACTTAGTTGATTAGTAACCATATTAAAATCATTTAAATGATCTGCAACAGACCCACCTTCCGACATATTCATATTAAATAATATCTTCATTAGAAATACCTTATTGGACGCCAAGGGTTTTTCATACAATTTGGCCAATGCGTCCATCAAACCCTTCGTTGTCTTTTCTTTGGAAATATTGAAAGCCACCGACGCTGCCAGGCTCAATCATATCGTTCCTAGAGACTTTATTTCAAGAATCTCCCATTCTTCGTCCTTCGTAGCCGCCGGCTTCTTTGCTATTCCACCCAATGGTAGGAATAGATCCTTCTGATATAAATAGTCTTCCATCTGCATCTTCCATAACTGGTATTTTTGGCCGTTAAATTTCTTGACCCTAAATTTTTCATCTTCCGACATTGCTCCCACTCGAACCAGGAACCCTCTTTTCCTGTAGGTTACCTTTTGATCTAATACCAGTTGTTAGAAAAGCAAGACCGCGGAGAAATAAAATAAAACAAATGTAGAAACAAAACACAGAAGATACACAATACAATAGAGACACAGATTTACGTGGTTCACCCAGTGTGGGCTACGTCTACCAGAGAAATTGCTAGGTCCTTCCTTTATTATTATCCAGCATATAAAGGGATACAACCTACAACAAACTCATTGTAACTTCCTCTTCTTTCTCTCACAGTCTCCTCTCTCAGAATACAATATTCGCCATCAACAATAGTCACAATAAATTTCCGTCATAAAAGAGGGTTTCCTTCTAGGGAAAAAAACCCTAACATAATCTCTATCGTTAGATATGCGACCTTATAATGAACGTTCCAGATTTACAATGAAATTTCAATATACATTTACAAGGCAATTTTTCCTTCGGGCGCTTCAGCCTCGAACCCCCGCTGGGGGCCCGCTTGCCCCCAGATCCCCCAGTCGGGGGGATAGCCCCCTCGGACGCCGCAGAGGGGGTACCCTCCCTCTGCACTCCCCCATGTGGAAGAGTGTACATAGTTATTGGGTGTAAATACTTCATGGGGTATAAACACGACTGAAAGTAAAATACCTCTAAATCACGAAGATAATCAAGCTCCACAACCAACATCTACATGATTGAGATAACATTCATATTGATTTGTTGTGGAGCATGAGAAAGCTATTAGAGAGCTTGGATGTGTTGGTTGATGGTTAGATTGGACAGTCAGAGACAGAAGAAAATGATATATTGATTGCAGATGATCTGAGTTGATCTTGAAGGATAAACCCTAACTTCTCAGAAGGTATACACAGTCTGTTGTATACACTAGATGTGTGCATAAGCGGGCTGTAGTGAGCCAAGGTGCATGCACACGCTAGCTACACTACTAACAGGTCACATACCTGTTGACATGTTGATATCTATTGAGTATTGTTGCCTCATCTCAGTTGGTGCTGAGGGTGTAAGATGAGTCTTGCATTATAGAGCTGGTGCTCTTGTAGAGTTGTACTCTATTCAGTTGTTGCTGATAAACCCCCAGATTGTTGTCCATAATAAAAAGAAAAATTGTACATACATCTTGTGTTCTTTTTGTTTCTTGTGATGATGACTTGTTGATGATACATTGTTGATATATGTTCACATCTAAACATCTAACTGGTTATAAATGACAGCAATGGGTAATGAGTAAATGTTGAATAATGAGTTTTGTGTAAGAAGGAAGTTTTGGGAAAAAGAGCCCCACACTCATTCACCCCCCCTCTAAGTGTGGTAGGTGTCTCCAACAAACCGTAGATCGAGGGATCCTTCGAGCCCTTTCCCAGCCATCGATGTACTGGGGATGCATGGTGTTATCCCTTTGGTTCATAGGTTGGGAAATTTGGATGATTAGAGGAGTTTGCATTGCAACACTCCCAAACGATGAACCCTCGAGGTAGAAAGAGTCGTAGATCTATAAATATATGTGATTGGATCTTGACAATGAGATCTTAAGAGTTTAGAAGCCTATCATTCTGGGGTGACGTGGTGTAGTGACGCCACCCAGGGTGATGTGGACCCCATCTTGACGTGTCACGTGTCACCCGTATTCGTGTGTATCAAACACCCTATAGGCCCATTGGAACGTGACATGTGTCACCCTGACCCCTCCTACATGTCAGTTCCGGGTACGTTTCTTCCTAGCCAATGTGGTTGGTGAAGTGACCAGGACTCCGAGAGTTTGGAACTCCGTAGGATTTGGGATATATTATGGTGGAGAGATCGAACGACCTAAAGGCTGGAACCACGTGGTGATATAACAGGACTTCAGAAGTTCGAAACTCTGGGTGGTCTCGTGCGTAGATAGTAAAGAGGCGTGAAGCGTCGAAGTGTCAAATCCCTCCACAACTGATATAGCAGAACGAGAGAAAGTCCAGTCATGAGATCGAATGGTGAATGGTATTCCACCGTGGAGGAAGGAAATTGGAAATAACACGTGTGAGGTGGATCCACGTGGGCGCCACATGGCCCTCAACCAATGAATGCCCAAAGAACTTAAGAGAGATATATTCGATGGTTTTGAGCATGGAGACCATGGTTGGAAAACTCTGGATGAGAAGAGTGTGGTAGAGACCCCAAATGAGGGATTTGATCACTTAAGGAAAACTAAATTTTGAGGCCCCATCCCTAGGAAATCCACTCAGGGGTCGGGTGTGTTACACTAGGGACAAGGATTAGTTATATATATATATATGAACAAAGAAATGCATATAAATGTCTGCAACAATAACCCATTGACATATATCTATTCATCATCTCATAACTATGATAACAAAGAAGAAAAGATACTACAAAAGTACAACATTCACATAAGAAAATTATATGAAATGAATAATGTAACCTTACAACATTCACAATGACTAGAAATTTATTGGAAGAAGTTCATAGTAAAATGCCATCCTGCCAAAAATGGCCTTGAGGGATTCTTACCATTCAAATCTCATAAGTAGTTCGCAAAATTATAAAATGTAAAATCCCCTTCTAAGTGGGTGTTCTTTGTCATATACAGTTGAGTTTGTAATTTTTTCTTCGGACTTCTTGAATTTCCAAGTGACGGTTACAAACTCTTGATCTTCCCTATTTTGTTTCTTTACTAATTTATAAAAAGATAACTAATATTTACAATTCAAAATTCAATTCATGACTTCCCATTTCCCTTGTCTCTAATGTATGCTACGCATACCTCGTGATAGGATTAAATTGATATTATCTGAGAAAACATCACAGTTTCTAAAGTGAATTCATGGACTATTCAGTTTGGGGATAGAGTTTTCATATCCCTTCTTAGGGTGTCCAAATTGGAGTGAATTAGATTTTGAATCTGGTCCTTTGGGGATTTTATCATATGCTCGCTCATCATGCTGCTAGTTACCCTATGGGGAAACGTTGTAGCTAGTTGCCTCAAGATCATGGCTTCTTCTAGTTCGGTCTATACTTGATCATCTAAACTAGGTTTTCCCAGTTCACTAATTTAGGGCAAGTGACACATGGTTGCCAATATGGTGGCTTCTTTGTGTAGTCTCGTGCATATGACGAGGGATTTCTTCAAATCCTTTTCAAGTATTTATCCTATCCTTTGATCGTTAATAAGGGATGGATAATTTAACTAGATTTCCCTACCAGTCATCCCTAGGAGGCCTTCAAGGGAATCATGGTTATCCTCTATCCATTTTTTCATTTCATCCATGCCCATCCTTATCCAAATAAATCCAATGTTTTTGGTAACCGGTTTTGTCCATTTGTGTGATGATATGAGAAATTATTTTTTGAAATTCCTACACAACAATGTACATTTGTTTGGCTAAGTCGTAGAATTTCTTCTTTAATTCATCATCACTTGCTCTAAATTCTTGGATGTTAGTCCTATCCCCTTTGTAAAATTTCACTTCTTCTTCTAGGCTTTGAATCCTTTCCTTGTCATCTTTGATCTCTTGAACTAGATGTTCTTGATATTTTGCTTGGATGCCTGAGTGAAAGATACACTAGTTGAGGCGATGTCTAAGGGATATTCTGTGAGTTTCCAACCACAATTGTCTCTGTGGTGACCAAGAGTGGAACAATCCTGGAAATAGGAAATCTTTTGGTGCTTTGCTAAATTATCTTGCTCGAGTCCTTGTCAAGTATGAATGAGTTCATATTTTCCACTTATTTGGCCTTGGAGGTTGTGAATTCCTCGAGTCTCAATTTCCCTAAAGGGAAGTGTCCTTCGGTTAGGGATGCATTGTAAGAGGATCTCGGGATGTCAGTATCCATGGGGTCAGTGACTTATGCCTCTTCTTGTGTCTTCATGTTTTCTTCCTCTTTCCTTTTCCTCTTTGCTTCTTTATTTTTATTCTCCTATGTCTCTTTGAGGGTCTTCTCTTGTGATTGAGTGCTTCAATTTAGTAAAGGATGCAAACCCATACCCCCACGATAGGTATTTTGAATGGTAAGTGCGAGGACAATGAGTCAAAAAAGTGGAAAAATGAGGTTGTTTATGTGTGTATTGGAAAAGAATCTCTCTCGTTCACAGTGAAAAAATGGAGGAGGAAATGGAGTTATCAAACATGGTTTTGCCTATTTGTATGGTCTAGTGTCTTCCTCCCACACTCTTTATCTCTCTTTTTAAACGATTTTTTTTAAAATGAAAAGAACACAAAAATACAAAAATTCCCTTTATCTCTCAGGAAGGAAACTTGTCAAGTGTAGATGGGTCTATATGACCAAGAGAGTAGCAGATGGACAGGTTAGCAGATACAAATCCAGGCTAGTTTCCAAAGGATTTCAGCAGGTGCATGACATTGAATATGATGAGACCTTCGGTCCAGTAGCAAAGATGGATTCCATACGTTTGGCACTTGCCATTGCGCCAACCAAGGAATGGGAAGTCCATCAGATAGATGTGAAGAATGCATTTCTTCATAGAGATCTCTCTGAGGAGATATACATTTAGCAACCCCAAGGCTTCATGCAAGATTCATCTTTGTTCTGTTGACTGAAGAAGTCCCTTTATGGCCTCAAGCATGCCCCAAGGACATGGTATGCTAATATGGAATCCTACTTGTTTTCATAAAACTTTGTACATTGTAAGTCAGACCCAAATGTTTACATGCTCAGGACAGTTGATTCACTTCTACTCCTAGTTATGTATGTTGATGATTTTTTGATCATCGATTGCTCGAATTTAGTGATTGTTGCAGTTACAAGGACTCTACATGACAGGTGCTTGATGATGGACATGGGTCTGCTACATTTATTCCTTGGAATCGAGATCAGTTAGGATGCATCAGGCATCAAACTTTCTCAGGCCAAGTATGCACGAGATCTCCTCGAGAAATTTCACATGACAGACTGCATGTCTTCCCTGAATCCCTTCCTATCAGGAGTCATACTTAAGGATGGTTGGGAAAATCCACTGGTGGAAAAAACACTGTACAGACACCTAGTGGAGAGCTTGTTGTATCTCACACACTCCATACCATACCTCTCCTATGCAGTTGGAGTAATCTCTAGGTTCATGTAGGAGCCACAGGACCTACATTGGAAGCCTACAAAGTGTATCCTTTGATACGTATAGGGAACCATCACCTTCGGGATTCACTACACAGCATAATATACATTGGACCTCATCGAGTTCACTAATTTTGACTGGGATGGCGATAGTATTGATCGCAAGTCCACATCTGGTTACTCACTCAGTCTGGGTTCTGGGCACATATGGTGGTCGAGCAAGAAGCAGGCTGCTGTTGATCTATATTCAACTGAGGTAGAGTACATAGGGGTAGTTAACACAAGAATTCAATCTATGTGGCTACAACATTTTCTCACTGAGTTGGGCATTCAGTTTCATCGACCGATCGCCATCTAGTGTGACAACCAGATCACTCTGAAGTTTTGCAGAGATCCAGTTCAAAGGTAGCGGACGAAGCACATCGATATCATCATGCACTACATATGGGACTTGGTACATGAGGGGATCATCGACCTGTAGTTTTTTCCTTCAGCAGAATAGACTGCAGACATCTTCACCAAGACCTTCATTATGCAGAAGTTTCATTCTCTATGCAATCGTCTTGGAGTGAAGGACACAACTACCTAGCAACTGTCATTTCTTCTTTTTACATACATTGTACTTTGAGGGGGTGGTTTTCCCATGAGGTTTTCCTTCTTTACTCGTTTATATCAGTGTATATTTTGTATTTGGGTACCTAACATGGCCTCATTGTCGGTACCCATTCTTTATTTTCACCATAGTAATGCTCAGGGGGGGGTGTTGGAGATACTTCACACAGACCTAGGATTTCTTTTTCCTAATGTTTTACCTATTTTTATTAGCCATTATTCAGTATACTATAGTTTAGGGAGAATACTCATTCTCCTACATTCTAGGAGAATATTCTCTTTAGTTCACACTTTTGTTTGATCAGTTGAGTTGAGTCTAGATGCCACTTTGGGATCATCACCATGAAGCATTGGGATCATCACCAGCTAATGCACATTTTCCTTTGGATTATCACCAGACTAGAACATTACTCATGATTCCCTGATATCCTCCTCACTTTACTCTGTTTTAGTCAGTTAACTGAAGAATGAGAAATTAGTTAACTAATACTAGGTGGTAGTTTACTCCCATAACTGTGAGTGTGTGTCCAAATCACTCTAGACCACCATTATGGCACATTGGTTCTCCTCCAATGTGTATTAGTTGATTTATATAGAGTATATCATGTGTAAATTATCATTCATTCATTCGGTTAATGCAAATTCTTTGTTCTCACTCTCTCATTTCTCTCTTCTCTCATTTTTCTGCAAATTGTGTATGTCATTTTCTAGCTAGATATTATATGTGCAGGTTCATTCACATTTACAATATTCAAGGTTCCATTATATGGTTTTGCACAAAGAGGATGGACCTAGGGACCTTAACTATGCTCGAGAGAGGAAAATAGATCGTAATGCTAAATATTTACTTTTGAAACATGTAAAGTTCATGGAAGTTATGCATAGTTATAATTTTATGTAATAAAAACATGTGTAGGTTCTTGTAAATCAATGAAAATAATTAGTGTTCCAATGCCCTATTATTATCTCCTTTTTCAACCATGTTTTTAGATATGTTTTAAAATTTGTTTCAATAAATTTCATCATTTAGATACTAAACCGACTTCTTAATGCGAACATATGTATCATATTTTAGAGGGAAAATAACATGCTATTTTTAGAAGAAGGTGGAGTTTTTCCAGTTATACAAATTTTCCATAAATAAAAGTTTTAAATTGAGAAGTTAATTTAATTTCCTATTTTTTTATTTTTTTAATCTTTTTACATCTTATTCTAATAAGATTTTTGTGTACCTCGTCCCCGAGGTGTAGGATAATCGGTGATGGAGTGTGTTGTTAACGCACTCTGTGATGTTAAAGTCACCGGTTCGAAACCTGCGGGGACAAAAAATCTAGCCATGTTAAAGGTTGGTGTGACTCAGGTCAGGTGTGATCCCTGGGTGATTTTGATGACTTAGATGCCCCTGAGTCGCGGTTTCACTATCACTACCAAAATGCAAATTTAAAAATCACAATTTAATGCAAAAAAAATTCATTTATACTCATCATTAGCCTACAAAATTATTTGCAATGTGTACATTTAATCTAATAGGTAGATGATCATATACATTATGAAGATAATCATTGTTATAATTATGTGAACTATAATAATAATAATTATTATAAACCAACTCTTATCCATTACTATAGAACACAATACTACTTTTCTCATTAGTGAAATAATAATTAGTATAAACGAACTCTTATCCATTACTATGGAACACAACATTACTTTTTTGATTAGTGAAATCATTGCAATTCAATTGCCATTAGCATAAATTAAGTTCAAATGGATTGATACAAAAATGAGAAAGTTAAGAGTATTGAAAGGAACATTGATTTTGTAGTTAAACGATATCGTTCACAAATTTAACAAGGAGAGTTTCAGAGCAGCAAGTCCCTGCCTCTAAGGGAGGGGTTTCATTGCTTAAAGCTTGTCTGAACTTGTTTACATTTCTTTTCCTAAGAAGTGATTGTTTTAGGAAGAACAAGTGACACTTTCAATGGTCACTACATGAAACTAAATATATGCTTTCTCTCTATAGCAACCTAAAGCAAGAAAAAATGTGCATATGTAGCAAATCATTGCAATTCAATTGCCATTAGCATAAATTAAGTTCAAATGGATTGATACAAAAATGAGAAAGTTAAGAGTATTGAAAGGAACATTGATTTTGTAATTAAATGATATCGTTCACAAATTTAACAAGGAGAGTTTTAGAGCAACAAGTCCCTGCCTCTAAGGGAGGGGTTTCATTGCTTAAAGCTTGTCTGAATTTGTTTACATTTCTTTTCCTAAGAAGTGATTGTTTTAGGAAGAACAAGTGACACTTTCAATGGTCACTACATGAAACTAAATATATGATTTCTCTCTATAGCAACCTATAGCAAGAAAAAATGTGTATATGTAACAACACATGGAAATTTAGCTATGATTTTTCATGGATTTCACTGCATGGACCGATTTTCTTAAGTAAATGTGTCTACACTATTGTTTCTTTCAGAAAAAACCAAAGATAGGTTGAAATCTGAGTATTGAAAGTCAACTTTGCATAAAGGGCTCCTGCAAAACAATCAATCTCTGTCATAGATGACGTGAATTTGGTAACATTGAATTTTGTATCATTTGAGAGATGTTGTGAATAATGTGATAGTTCAAAGCCATTTTAAAAGGCCACCTAATATAATAAATCTATATTTGTCATATCTATTATTCAATATCAAATAATAATATTTTTTGCATTATAGCTTAGTATGAAACCAAAATATTATTCAATATCAAAAAATAATAAGTTTTGCATTATAAATCAGTATGAAACCGAATATAGGTTGAACTATGAGTGTTCTTTTCATAAATTCGAACTAGTACAAATCACCTAAGAAAATTTGTCAAGAAACTTTATTTTATTGTTCCAAGAGGCATTTATTACCCTCCTTAAGTGATACAAAAACTGGTCATCTTAAAGCACAGAATGAATTTAGAGATGCAAAAACTAGTCATCTTAAAATTTTGAGTACTATTCTGAAAATATTGGTTGAAATCAATTGTGAAAAAGGTCATGATTGGCGTCTAATTAAAAATATAGGATTTCTTTTTAATATGAGAGAATGGAAAGACGATTTATCTCGGGCACTTTCCTGCTGGAGAATGCAGAGAAGATATCCATGAGGGTATTTCGTTGTTATCAAGTTAATACAGAGTTGAACTGGAGAATGTGGATAGATTTTCATTGAATTGGAGTATTGGGATAGTTTAATAGAAAATATCAACTTGAAATGAAATGTAATATAGTAAGAAACGACCCCTAGAAAATACCAATGCTGAAAATATTAAAAACCTTAAAAGAAAATAAAACCTACTGACTGAACTGAACTGACGTTCTCCCATGACATCCAGATTCTATGCTAAGACCACCATTACTTACCTCGATTTAGTTATTTTAAAACATTTCTTTTGATACAAGAACAATGATATATTTAGGAAGATAAACATTGTAAAAACATATTCAAGATTTTTTTTTTTTTAAGACTAAAAGATTTTTTTGTATATTTTGTTTTTGACAGTTATGTTGTTGACTCTTTTGAAATCGTGTCTATTATTGGTATTACGTGAATAGAGTATTATGTGAAAAAAACAAAGATCAAGAGGCACGCGCAAAATCTAGTAGAGTGATACAATGATTATTTGTTGAGAAAACAATCATATTTTCTTACCTGTAATTGTAAGGATCAACATTTTATTATTGAAAGACAACAACAATTATGAGTGTGAAAGGGGGATTTCATCATCATTGAACAACAACATCAGTTGTGAGGACTTTTTTGTGACCAGGCTAACCCGATCAAGATATCAATAGGATAACTAGTTTCAAGACTCGTTAGGCAGATTCATTTATCAAGCAACAAGTAGGAGGGGAAAATATCAAGTAGGAGGGGAAGATATCAAGAAAAATGGAGGGGAACATAGTAGTGGTACTTCAGAAGTAATTCCATTAAGGAATAGCTATGGTGGTGGTGTGACAGTGAGTAGTGAAAGGAGGTGAAGAACCAAGCAGTGAAAGGCACTAACTTGTATCCCTAGCTCCTAGTTGTACGTCCTCCATCATGCATGCATGTACACTGTAGGGATCAAAGGAAATGGATAATGGATGATCAAAGGAAATGGATAGTCTGGAGAGGAGAGGCCAATGTGAAGAAATAAAATAGAGGAGTATGTTGTGTGTCTAGGTGTTTTTCTATGGGAGAAAGAACCAACACGTGTTTGCATGGTGGTGTAGGTGGAAGTTGCACATAATCTCAATAGAAAAAGGGATATGGAATATGCATGGGAGATAAAATTTAATGTTAAGAAGTAATGCTAAAGTCATCTCTAGAATTACTTCATTTGGAAAAAACAAGTACACAAATCTATGCAAACATAACCTAATATATTGTCCCTTCTACTTCATGAAGAGGCCAAATAAGAGGTCAAATTGGAAAAGTTAGGTTAAATTTGTGTTATCACATTAAATTGTTCAGGTTCGCAGGTGACATCCATCAGGGTATCAAGCAGGAAAATGCAGTTACAATGGCAGAAATCCCCTGTGCAGTTCGATGTGGCGCTATCTCCAAGCGTAGTTGTGAGGACTCCAAGGTTACCAGGCGGGTAAAAGTTTGGCGGGGGGCACTAAAGTATTCGGTGCACCCATATCTCAGGTCCCTTTCAGATCGATGGTCTTAGATCATTTCGGGGTTGAAACATGTGCGGACGTTAAAATTCGAAGGGCGAGCCGAAATCCAAACCAATGTTTTACGGGGTGGTAATGTGGCAAGTGGTGGTGCGTTTCGGGCTCAAAAGTGGTGTAGGCCTAAACCACTTCCCGTGGCCCAGAAATGCACATGCACATATGGTGCCCTATCCAATATCGACAGTTGGTCGCCCGATAGTCAACTCACCGCTCTCCAATCCCGATGAAAATCTAGTTAATGAAGCAGGGACTGGTAGTTGAAACCTCATCTCAGTCCATAAATGGAAGTCTCGAAAGTTATGACTGAGGAGACAGAGCTGTTAGCCCAAGGTACAACAATGGATGGTTTTCCTGCAGGACCATACTGAACCAAGTTTAAGTCTGACAAAAGGAACATGCATAGTCTAACAGAAGGTTGCGTAGACAAAAAGCTTTGATTGAGATTGTCAGATCACACTCCTGGTAGTTGTGGATTGATTTGAGTATAAGTAGATCAGTTCGATATTTTGTTAGGGGGGTTGAATGGTTGAGCAGAGCTCCCTACTGTGTAATTTTTTATGCTAGAACTGTTCTCTAGTTATGTATAAAACTTGATACTTTCTCATTAATAGAAGTCAAATTCTTTTATCTCTATGTTTAAACTTTGCTGAAACACTCGGGCATGGAGGATCCAGTCGAGGGTTATGGTTTTATTGTAATGTAGGTTTGATTACAGTATTGTTGTGACTAGTTTTAGTCGGTTTCTTTGTTTTCTTATTTCCCCTTATGCTAAAAGGCTCGGCCATGGAGGATCTAGTCGAGTTGTTGTAGTTGCATGGTAATGTAGGTTTGATTATTATGTTGTTGTGACATGTTTCAGTGTCTGAAACTTGAGTTCAAGAGTGCTCTCGAGCCTGAATTTTTCTTCACCAAGCTACTTGAAAGATGGATGCCCATGGAAAACTTGTCCATCTTTCTCACTAAGTCTTCCTTCTATTCACCCTTAAACTCAAATCACTGACTGAAGTTAATGAGGACCTCACTTCCTGGTGCATTACTTGTCCAGTTTCTGTGTTAAAATCATTCTTGTACTGAGTTTTGTCCATTTGACCTCCACTCATAAAACCAACATCCACCAAAAATTTTGATGGGTACTAGTCTTATCCTCTTGCAATCTAAGGGTGAATCTCAGTGCTAACATTATTGGTGTCATTACCGGGAAACAAATTGAAGACATTTCCCTGGGATAGAACGAAAAATAAATTATGATTATGAAGGTGCATCAGAAATTTGTAACTTGAAGATTGCAACTTGCACCTCAAGATGACCCATAAAATCTTATCAGAAAAGGAAAGACCTCCCAAGAAGGGTTTTCAACTGCTATACTAGGCGATTCTGGTAATTTACATGATTCTTCCTTAAAAACTCCGATAGCTGCATCTAATTCTCCTTTTATACCATTTGTTGGAGTTTCCATATTTTTAAATTTTGGGAGTTTCCCTATTGAATTATCCCCTTCTAGGCCTCATTTACAAGAAATTTTTGACATCCCTGTTTCCCCTAAGATTTTGAAATGGTCTAGAACCAGAAGCTTAGAAGATTGTTCCACTTTGGGTTTCCCTACTCCTCCTCCTGTCAAAGTTGTTGTATCTAAAGAGGGTGAAACATATTTTCCCTTGAACCCCATATTATTATCCTCTAACACTCAGTCTTTCCCCCTTTCCCCTAGAAACAAAACGCCAGTCCCACCTACCCAAGCTCCATCTCCCCCTATTTCTCCTGCAATTCACATCCCAATGGCAGGTGCTAATCCTCCTAGAAACAAAATGGATGTCATAGTGGTTGCTAGGTATGCCCCTCTTGTTTTACCTTAGCCTATGAATTCCCTCCCAGTCGGAGATTACCTCATGTATATGCCCAAATTTACAGGGGAGGAAGACATAACTGCAATAGAACACCTTTCATCCTTTTACAGTTATGCAAACAATCTTAATATTGAAAATGAAGATGTTTGGTTAAGATTTGTTTTACAGAGCCTTGATGGTGAGGCTAGAAAATGGTTCATGGGCTTGATTCCTGGATCTATTGATGGGATTGAAGCCCCAGATGATTCATTTTTGAGACATTGGGGGGACAAAAAATACTTCCTTTATTATATTACAAAGTTTGGATCACTTAAGAGAGAGGAAGGGGAATCTGTTTCAGACTTTTCAAAGAGATTTAATAAGATGTACAATAAGATTCCCACTGAAATTAAGCTTACTGAAACCTCTGCCAAGATCACTTATGCTAGTGCTTTTGACCCTGAGTTTTTCCTCCTGTTAAGAGAAAGAAGAGATACCTCATTGGCTCATATGCAAGATGCAGCCCTTGAAGTAGAATCCAATATATTGGCAGTTGATAAACTCAGGAATAAAGCTGATAGAGACATAAGAAAAGGTAGGGTTGAAACTTCAACCTCTGGTTCCTCTACTTTCCACCCTCAAGTTGATGAGTTGACAAAGTTGGTAAAATCATTTCCTGCAGAAATGGAGAAATTGAAATTTGAGGGGAAGCAAGGATATAGGAACAACCAAGGTACTTATAACAAGGGTAATTTCAGAAGACCAAATAATGACCCTCAGATCATCCAGAGAGATGAAATAAATAGGGATGGGGATGATCAAAAGATCCAAACCCCTATACAAAATAACCTGGTTGCTGATGAAGATAGAGAGGAAGAAGAAATTGATCCCGAAATCCATTGTCTTGGTGACACATCTTCATCTCCTCATTTAACTCAATCTTCATATGAAGAGTCTCTCATGGACAATCATCTTAATGAGATGAGAAAAGGAGAAAGGACCAGTGGCAATCCAAATAGATACAACCTCAGGTCCAAGAAGAAGGAAGGAAAGCCTAACATTTCTGATCAACCTACTAGAATAGAGCATCTTGTTAAGGAAGTGGTAGCTAGAAGAAAATAAAAAGAGGCACAAGGCCCCCAGGCAGTGGTTAAGAGCCCTGTCCCAGAGGTGAAGGAGATTCTAAAGCCTCCCTCCTCTTTTAGATTTGAGAATGAGATTCAAAAGATTAAAATTATTGTACCTTTCTTGGAGCTAGTTAAAAATGAGGACTTCAAAAGATACCTCTCCAAAGTACTGCAGCATGGACCTGCATCTTATTCCACAAACTTAGTCAACCTCCAAGATGAAAATCCTACTGTCATACTAGGCCCTTTGGTAGAATATAGGGATGACTCCTACCCTCCTTTCTATACCTCATTAAAAAGTCATGATAAAGTGTTTCACAACTGCTTGATGGATTCATGGACATCTCACAATCTCATTCCTAAGATGGTCATGGATGAGCTTGGATTGGAGGTTACAAAAACCTACCATGACTTGTACTCATTTGATTCCAGGAAGGTGAAGTGCCTCGGGGTTATTAAAGACTTGGTTGTTTCCTTGTTCCAGTTGCCAATGAAAAGTGTGGTCATGGATATTGTGGTGGCCAATGTCCCCCCTAAATTTGGGATGCTTTTGTCTAGATACTGGATCAAAAGACTAGGGGGAACTTTACAGATGGATCTTTCATATGGCACCATTCCTGTGTTTTGGGGAGAACATAGAGGTATTTATAGGGAAGCACAACTTGCTTACATTATCAATGATGAAGCCAATCCAACCAACCACCCCATTTTTGCAGTAAATATTGATTTAGGGACCAGTATGTCATAGATCATTAATGCTCATAAAACACCAATTGAAATCAAAAGACAACCCATCACCCCCTGTGAAGACCCTCCTCCCCATACCTATGTTTGGAAAATGTTTTTTGATGGAGCCTCTTCTAGGGAAAGTGTCGGTGCTGGGGTAGTTTTCATTTCCCCTACCCAAGAGACCATATCTCTATCTTATAAGCTTGAATTTGAAACAAAAAACAATGTGGCAAAGTATGAAGCTCTTGTTTTGGGTTTAAGAGATACCGAAGACATGGATAGTGAGGAGCTAGAAGTGTTTGGAGATGTTGAGTTGATTTTTCATCAAGTCAAAGATCTGTATCATGCTAAGCACCCTAGATTAAGAGCTTACAAAAATGAAGTCTAGGATATTGTTGATAGTTTCTTCTTGTATTTCAATATATCATTTGTCCCAAGAGAGGATAACTCTATGGAATATTTATTGGCTTTCTCAACAAGGAATTTCAGGGTCCCTTAGCCCCCAAAGATCAAGTATGAAGTGCAAGTAAAATATAGACCCTCTATTCCCGACAATGTCAAACATTGGAAGGTTTTTTAGTATGATATTGAAGTAAAAACATTTCTTGAGATTGTGGATGAATTTTCTACTTTTCATATTGATCAAGATCAGGATACTGAAGAAATCCCCCATGTTGTTATTTTTCTGAATAAAATTGCTCACCATCATATTGTTCTATTACCCAGTAACCATATTCCAAAGGGACTTGTCCCCCTGGAGAGATTGTCTGACATGAATGTTGTTGTTGGAAAGGTTAAAGGTTCAACTGAAGATGTCGATGTGACTGAATGCAATTTAGGAATAGATGAGGATCCCAAATATGTTAAATTATCTAGGATCTTGTCAAAGGAACAAAGGGCTGAGTATGTCAAGATTTTGAAGGAGTTTGTTGATGTTTTTTCATGGAATTATGAGGACTTAAGGACATATGACACAAACATCATAGAACACAAAATCCATTTGAAAGAAGAGGACAACCCTTTCAGGAAGAAGCTCAGATAGATAAATCCCATGATGTTTTCTATTATGGAAAGGGAAGTGAAGAAGCTGCTAGATGACCAAATCATCATTCCTCCAAGATATTCAGAATGGGTAGAAAACTTGGTGCCTAGGAGGAAGAAAAATGGGGAAATTAAGTTATGTGTAGATTTCAGGAATCTGAACAAGAGCTCCAAAAAAGATAACTACCCCTTGCCAAATATGGAACACATTTTGCAGAGAGTGACTGGTTCATCCAGGATGTCTATGATTGATGGCTTCTTTGGCTACAATCAGATCTTTGTCCTACCTGAAAATAGAGAGAAGACAACTTTCAATACTCCTTGGGGCACATTCATATATGCTAAAATTCCTTTGGATTGATGAATGCATGAGAAACCTTCCATCGAGCCATGGACATTGCCTTCATTTGGGAAAAGGACAAATTTGTAGTCATCTATCTGGATGACATTACAATATTCTCAAGGTCTGATAAAGAGCATTTTCATCACCTGAAGAAAGTCTTCTTGAAGTGCAGAAGGTTTAGTCTGTCCCTCAATCGTAAAAACTCTATGTTTGCTATGAAGGAGGGTAAATTATTGGGGCATATTGTGTCAACATAAGGGGTAAGTATTGATCCAAGTAGAGTAGAGGCCATCCAAGCCCTATCTTTTCCTAGATCTAAGAAAGAGGTTAAGTCTTTCTTGGGTAAAAGCAACTTTTTGAGGAGATTCATTTATAATTTTGTTGAGTTGGTTAAGGACATTACAACCATGCTTAGAAAGGGGAACGAGGTGAAATGGACTACTGAGTCCATAAATTATTTTAACCAAATAAAAAAATCTTTGACTGAAGCACCTGTTCTCATTAGCCCAGACTATTCTAAGAAATTTCTAATTTTTTCTTTTGCCTCATCTGATACATTGGATGATGTTTTTCTACAAAAAAATACATAGGGGTTAGAGAAGCCTATTTCCTTTTTCAGCAGAGCATTGAGGGATGCATAAATAAGATATGATATCATGGTGAAGTAGGCATATGCTTTGGTGAAAGCCCTCAAGGCTTTCATGATCTATGTTCTACATTCAAAGATTATTGCATAAGTTCCCTCTGCCTCAGTGAAAGAGATATTGATCCAGCCTGATATAGATGGGAAGAGAAGAAAATGGATTGCCAAAATTCTGGAGTTCGACTTGGAAATAAATCCCACTAAGTTGGTGAAAGGCCAAGGTTTAGTCAGGTTACTAGTTGAATCAAATTGCAAGGCATTGGGGGTTAACCTCATGATCACACACTCAAAAATTCAGCAAACTGAGGTGGCTGATAAAGACTCTCATATGAACCTCAACTTAGCAGAATTCACCTAGTATAAAGACATCATATACTTTCTACGAAAGTTAAGGCCTCCTGATGGTTTGGCCAAAAACAAGGTAAGGGATTTGAAACTCAAAGAAATCAAATATTGTCTCATTGATCAGGTTTTGTACTGGAAGGATCCTCTGGGAGTTCTATTGAGATTTCTGGACCCACAGGAAGCCCAAAAAGATATGACTGATTTTCATGATAGCTGATATGGGGGACATCATTTTTGGAGGACCACAACTTATAAAATCCTCAAAGCTGGGTATTTTGGGCCCAACCTTTTTACTGATATTTGTGCAAATATTAGATCTTGTGTCAAGTGTCAAAAGTTTTTTGGAAAGAAGAATCTCAAATCTTTTCCTTTGAAACCTGTAATGGTTTCTAGACCTTTTCAGCAGTGGGGTCTTGACTTCATTGGAGAGATCCACCCAGCCTAAAGTGGTCAACACAGGTGGTTTTGACTGCCACTAATTATTTCACCAAATGGATAGAAACCATCCCTACAAGGAGTGCCTCCTACAAGGTAATCGTAAACTTCCTTGAAGATATCATGTCCAGATTTGGTTGTCCAAGCATGATTGTTACAAATAATGCTGCTTCTTTCAGAGCCAAACCATTGATCAAGTTCTGTGAGCAGTATGGGATTACACTAATACATTCTACTCCCTACTACCCTCATGGAAATGGTTTGGTCGAGTCCTCTAACAAAAGCCTCATAAAGATCATACAAAATTTGTTAGAAGACAACAAGAAATCTTGGGAATCAAAGCTAAAATTTGCACTATGGGCTGATAGTGTTACAACAAAGAGGTCAATGGGAATTTCCCCTTTTTATCTTGTGTATGGGGTTGAGGCTATTTTTCCTACTCAGCTTGCCTTGCTTATGGAAAAATTCCTCGAGGACTACCGAGGAGAACTTGATGATATGGTCAAGAGGATACAGTAGTTGATAGAAGTACAACAATCTAGGGACCAACTGTTTGATAATGCTCAATATCATCAGCAAAAAGAAATGAGCCTTTGAAAAGAGGGAAAGCAAAGAAAATTTTCAGCTGGGGGATCTAGTGCTCAAGTGGGATGCCCCAAAACAGGACAAAGGAAAACATGGTAAATTTGAAGCCTTATGGATTGGTCCCTTCAATATTTCTTAAGTATTCTCAAATATTACCTATAAGTTGCAGAGCTTGGAGGATTCCAAAGTTTTTGATGGCCCTATCAATGGGAGCTTTCTAAAGAAATATTTTGTCTAAGCCATGATTGGCTTTCCACCATTGTAATTACCACTTCCTTTTATTTTCTATTTGAATAAGAGACTCCATGACACAAAGGCTAAGGCATTGGAACTGCTCGTTCTTGGCAGCTTGTAGGGAGCATGCCATCCCCTGTGGAGCCAATGTTATCACATTAAATTGTTCAGGTTCATAGGTGACAATCATCAATGCATCAAGCAGGAAAATGCAGTTACAATGGCAGAAATCCTCTATGCAGTTCGATGTGGCACTATCCCCAAGAGTAGTTGGGAGGACTCCAAGGTTAGCAGGTGGTTAAACTTTTGGTCGGGGGTGCTAAAGTAGACGACGCGCTCAGATCCCAGGTCCCTTTCAGATCGACGGTCTTAGATCATTTCGGGGCCGCAACATGTGCAGGCGTTAAAATTTGAAGGGCGGGCCGAAATCCAAACCACAGTTTTGCAGGGTGGAAACGTGGCAAGCGGTGGTGCGTTTCAAGCTCAAAAGAGGTGTAGGCATAAACCACTTCCCGCAGCCCCAAAATGCACATGTGCATATGGCACCCTATCCAATATCGACAATTGGTTGCTCGCCCGATATCCGTCCATCCACACTCCAATCCTGATGAAGATCTAGTTAATGAAGCAGACACTGGTAGCTAAAACCTCTAGTGCCATATATAACTCATTCTAGAAATGGTTAAGCCAACAAAAAGTTATATCAAAAATAAGAGAGGTATGTATTCTAGGATTTTGATATATATGTGAAGACAAAAATAGATTAAAACTAGTAAACATTATTATTTTTTAAATGTATATTTGGAATATGCAAAGACAACTCTATATGTGTTTGTAGTTTCATCAATAATTGAATTGTGTATTCTATAGAAAAATAATGTCAAAGACAAAGATATGGAGAGGAATTCATAAAAATGGAGGTTTTTATGTATTTGCAGACCAAACCACTAGGTTTTTAATCCCAAACCTAAATCTGAGGCAACCAACTCAACAAACATGTATATTAGAGTTGCAACTCCCTCTCGAAAAAATTTGAAACTCAAATAGCGTGTGTGCCTTAGGAACGCGCATGCGTTCCTAAAGAGCACGTGCATCCCTCTAAAGTGTGTGTGCGTTCCTAAAACGTGTGCACATTATTAGCAATGTGAACGCGCGTGTGTTCTTTTTAACACAAATAATTCTCTCTCTCTCTCTCTCTCTCTCTCTCTATCTTCATCTCTTTCTGTCTGACCTCACTCTCCCTATCCCTCGTTCACTCTCCTCCCTCTCTCTCTCCCCCATTGTTTCCCCTCCAATATCTCTCTACCCAACTCACTCTCTTCATATTCTCTCCACATTCCTCTCTCTCTCTCTCGCTCCACCTCTCTCTTCCTCTCTCCCCCTCCTTCCCTCTCTCCTTCTCTTCCCCTCTCTACCCCACACTCTCTTTCTTTCTCTCCTACTCTTTCTTTCCTCCCCTCTATCTCTCCNCTCTCTCTCTCTAGCATTCTTTCCCTCTCCCTATCTACCCAACTCTTCCTTATCTCTCTCTCTAGGCCCCTTTCTCTCTCTTTCCCACTCACTCTCTACCTCTATCTCACTCTCTTAGTTTCCCTTCTCTCTTTTTACCTTTCTCTCTTCCTTTCTATCCCTCTCTCCATTCCCCTTTCTCTCCCCTCCCCCTCTCTTACTGTATCTCTCCACCTTCCTCCCTCTCCATCCCTCCCACCCCATCTCTCTCTCTCTCTCTCTCTCTCCCTCTATCTCCCCCTCTCTTGAGAGATATAGTTTGACAAAGGGGGAGATATTGAAATAGCAAGAGAGAAAGAGAGAGAGAGAGAGAGGGGGGGTATAGAAGGAGAGGGAAAGAGGGAGAGAGTGATAGAGAGAGAGAGAGGGTGGTATAAAGGAGGAAGGGGGAGGGGGGAATAGGGGATGAGAGAGAGAAATAGATAGAGGGAGAGAGAGAGAGGAAGGGAGAGAGA
>ML785217.1:668334-678583 GCA_009831015.1 Picea engelmannii | reverse complement strand
TATATATATTTTCTTATTTGGTTGATATTAAATTTATTTAATAACAAGAGTAACATAATAACCATAATAATAAGTATTTGTAGTGGTTGTAACTCAATTGGTTGGAGTACTAGATTTGAGAATAAAAGTATCATTCCACTTTAATTTATTTATTTTATTAATGTATATGTATATGACCATATTTATATAGAAGTCTTTCAACGAAGTGTTAATTTTTTTTTAACAGAAATGATTATGTATTATATTAAAGAAACAATGGATTAACCATGTCCAAATAAGATTTAATTTTTTCTTTTTAAATTTAATTAATTGGTTTAATTTTTTTATGGCATGTTTTTTATTTCAATATTAACCATTTCGTAATTACACTAGTTGGGTTTGTAAATACTTGTAACACTTTTCTTTCTATAACATAGAGATCAGCTTATAGCTCCTCACACTTTTTTTCAAATAACATGATCTGCTTATAACTCCATAAATTCAAGCATTCTCCACTAATATACTCTATATAACATTCGTTAAACAACAACATACCACATACAAATATCTTCATATACATGGATGATATTTCTAAGGTCTAAATAATAATAATAATAATCTATTTTTAAGATCATTTCTGCCGAGCTATTTGACTAGTAAAGTCTACGAAGGTATGCATACCCTATCCCCTCTGGATTTGAACCTGTGATCTCTTAAGAATAAACACATGTTTTTAACGATTAGACCCACTCAAACTGTAGAATAAACCATATTCTACTGTCTAATAAATTCATGTAGAAATAAAATTTTCAGAAATCTAAATACAGGCAAGTGGTTTGAGATGGAAAGAATTCATGCAGAAATAAAATTCTTAAAGTAGATTTATCGACCTGAATGCTCGCAATGAGAGGAGTAAGCCTTTGGGATTATATAGGGATTATATATATAATTTAGAGATTGATGTATTTTTTATTTTATGTTTTAAATGGTTAAGATTTGATGTAAGTTGACTTCTTCAAAAATCGCTTCAAAATCTTAAAATTATATTAATAAAAATTAAATCAATACTCTTAGATATCTTAAAAATTTAGAAAGAATCTTTTAATTTTATTTAACATTGAATAAATTTAAAAATATATTAATAAAAATTAAATCAATACTGTTAGATATCTTTAGAAAGAATCTTTTAATTTTATTTCACATTGAATAAATTTAAAATCAAATAATATGTAACATAATATATAATGTTATATAACATTGATAAAAATTATAAATAGAAATAGATATAAAATTAGATATATTATACTTCAAACCTGTTAACATGTAAAGAAAAGTACTCATAACCATTCACTATGAAACCGAATACATCATTAGATTTCAAAGCTCCTTGGTTTCTTTTTTACAGGTAGCTCACACCATACTAAGATAGTATACTTCAAACCTGTCAACATGTACTCATAACCATTAACTAAGAAACCCATTGTATCATCAGATTTCAAAGCTCCCTGTCAGCTCCCTGTTTTTTTGACAGGGAGCTCACCGCATTCGGTTCATTTTTGACAGGGAGCTCACCGCATTCGGTTCATTACTTAGAGGCCATAACTTAAAATTCTAGAATTGGAGAACACATACATATATATATATATGAGAATAATTACCATCAAACTCTGAAAAGCTGCTGCAATCCAGATATCTGGTCTCTTTCTGACTCACGCACAGAGGCGATGATCTCCACCCTCGTTACAACGACCCACGAACACACCCATTGGATAGGATCCCGCTAAGTTGAGGTATGAGACGAATTCTATGGGGCAAATGGTGCTGTAGTCATTCACATGGTGGCCATACTTGCAAGCCAAGGCCTTGAAGGCATCGCAACACTGTTTTTCATTGTATTCCGGTGCCTTGCACACGTTCGTTATAGGAGAATAGTCCACCGATGAGAACTCCACGCTGCAGGCTGCAAGGTCACAAAGTTCAGTTCACCATTTTCATCTCCTCAGCAAAATGAATCTCCCAAACCAATTTTGCAGACTAAATACTGAAAAAACAACTATGAATAACCACAGCAAGGGAAGAGGCTTCAAACTCACGCTTGCTAATTGGGTGAGTATAGTTGATGATCTCCGGCTCCTTCATATCTCTTGCTGCGCAAAAATTTTAAATAAAAGATTAAACAGTAACAGGAAAATTGCCCACTTAGGTCAAACCATTAAAAGGATTAAGCTGGAACATGAGAATTATTGTATTTACTGTTATGTTTTAGGCTATTGGTATTCTTACCGCTGAACGCAATCCCAGCTAGGGCCAGTATCAGCACCATGGAAGCAAAAAGAGAGCTTGAAGACGACATCATATACTGCAGCGCCCTTCAGTTATTTTATTCGATACCAGAATTGGATCACGCTTCTTCTACGTTGAGATGGATTCAAAGTTTCACGTATAATCTCTTCTGCAAATAATGGTGAGCATTTATTAATGAAGATCCCTCACCCGCCTCGGGCTCTCAGAAATTTGGTAGTGTTTGGTAGGGTAGACGACGAAATTTTCCTGTCGAGATCCACACGTTGTTAATTAATACACCGAAAGAATTGTTAATTAATACACTGAAAGAAAAACAATGGCCTGGACGAAATGCGTGTGCCTTCGAATAATTGCAGCCAACCCGTTGAATTATAGCTTGTGTGTCTGAAATTTTTAATAGCCAAATGATCTTCGGGACAGACGGGTAGGTTTAGAAATCTGTTTCTGAATTGCAATTTCAATGCAAACCAGCGGTCTGTCTGGTTGTACCCGCTACGGAAGGAGTCAAAAGAGCTTTACGCTATGTATGTTGCTTTGGTTTCATCGAAAACAATGACAGAGAGGTGAGGTGAGGTGTGGATGTTTAACGTGTTAGTTTAATAGTTTAATCAGTATGTTAAAGATTTTACTAAATGAAGATTTTTTGGGGTGGATATTTATTTAAAATTCAGTCAGAAATTGTTGGATTAGTAGATTTAAGTGATTATTTTTGTAGAATCCAGAGTTTTTCACTATGAATCTATTTTTATATTCAGAAATGAAATTTGAACAACAAAAAATAGTGATTAGTGTAAATTTATATAGCTAACCTTATTGTTTTGATTTGCCTCAATTAAATAAAAAATGAAATTAAACTTCCTATACATTGTTTCATTTTACATAGAGTTTAGATTAAATGGAAGTTTAATCATATTTAAAAAAAATTGACTATTAATTTGTGTTGGAACTTTGAGAGTGTCGATACTGGGAAGAGTAGAAGTTTCCTCAAATTTATAGGAAACTTTAAATTGGGAGCCACAATAATATATATTAAAAAATATATGGAGATAATGACACATTTTAAATCTTATTTCAATAAAATTAATGGTCAAACCAATACAATGTTAATCTAGGACAAGGTTGGTGGTATTGCAACAATTACAATATCCAAATTATTAATTTAATTTGTACTAATAATTATATGAATATATTTAACACAATATTGAAACTTTAACATCCATAAAAATTTAATTAGAAAATGAGAAATAAAATTGAAAATATATATGTAAATTGGAAGCATTATCCTTGTTACTATTGGAGAAAGCCAAATAGTACTACTCTTGGAATATGAAAACATACATGTATTAAAAGTTTTTCATATCCACAACTACAAAGTGAGTAGTGTTAAGTTTTTTTACTTAAATAATTTTGAAAATAAAATTTAGTGTAGTTTATCTTTTGTTTTATAGTGATATTTTACACAAATATAATGAAAATATTTGTAATAAATTATGTATTTGTAATAATGTAATAAAAATATTTACATCTTAATTTAATATCATTTTAATTTAAAGCTTTTATTTGAGAAAGAGGTTCTCAAGCTCCCATTTTCTTGATGTTGAAGCTCCCAAGTTCCAAAACAGTTCCCAACCAATTAGGAACTTTCCGTACCACTGCCTCAGCTTTTAGAGATGGTGGATAGAAGCAATTCCATGCAACTATGCTATTAATATTATTAACATATACAAAATAGAAAGAAAAAAAAATGAATAACCCCGATGTATTGTAGCATCTACAAGCATGTTAAAATATAGTAAAATCATGACCTATCATAGGCAAAACATCTAAGTAAGAGAATTAAAAAAGATAAGTTGTCAAAATATAGTAAAATCATAATCTACCATAGTGAAAACAAAAACAAAGTGAGAGAATTAAAAAAAATAAGTTGTTCTATGTCAAAACACCCATAGATTGTTATTTTCCAAAATACCCATAAAGTATCAAAATGGTTACCCTACATATAGAAAAAAGAAGCATAAAACAACAACTTTCAAATAGTAATGGCATCATTGGGATGTTGACATAATCATCTAGGGTTGAGTTCCATCTAGTAATATGCAAATCAATGACCATCTGTTGAGTAATGTCTCAACCATTCACGGTAGGTTGGGGTCTAAGCTCCTTTGAGATTAGAAGAGATACACTCGAGAAGGATTTGTCCAAATATTAGGGTAGGCCAATTGAGGCTACACACATGCTCATTGCATTCTTGAACTAGTATGTCAACACGACATTGAGCTCAACCTACTGAAGAGACTATGAAGACAAGATGAGAAGAATACATGTTGACATAGGTTCTCAGCCAACTGGAAAGGGTTGATAGTGCAAGGGGCCCCATGCCATTAATCTAGAATCCATTATAGGTGCTCCATACCCAAGAACACCTTGCAGAATTGCACCTTAATCTACAAGGACAAGCTAGCAAAAATCACATTGTCATTATACCAAGAGAAGCCTCATGTTACAACACAATTAGATAGAGCATTGTTTCTCATTCTCCATATTACATCCCTCCTTTCCCATCAAAATGGTTAGAAAAAAAGTACTCAATTCCCAACCAAATCATAGATAGGGTCATGCACAACAAAAAGCTTGTGACTTTGATTTCGTGCAAACAAAACACATATACCCCACCTAGGGAAGTCAGTAGTTGGTGGATAGTATAATTCCTGCCAAGGTCACTAAAGTCGCGGACAATTCATAAGGTCACTTACATCATAAACCTAACACATCTTCCATCTTCGCCTTATTTCCTAAAAGGGTTTGGAGCATGCATAAAAAATTTAACACCATTAAATAGATCACCAAGAGTAGTTTTTGTTGGCCTCTTTGACTTGCATACAATAACCAAGGTATATCGGTAAGATGGAGATTCAAAAGAAAGAGAGTAAGAATGTTGAGCTCAACACTCGACCAAGATGGAATAGTCAAATTCTTACTAGGATTATGTAACATCCCCCAGCTTGATTCAACAACATTATGTCACGGAATACTCATAAAAATGAAAATTTATGCTAACTAAATAATTTCTTGTAGCTTACAACTACGAATTACATACATATTTAACTATTGAATGTTACCATTATTTAGATGCATCTACAACATGCTAAAACAACATGAAATGCAACTATTAAACTCAATTTCAACATCATATAAATCAGTTTGATACACATAATTAATGAACAACAAATAAACTCATAATACAAACAACATCAAGATAAAACATGTATCTTTTATAAACAGTTGCGCAATCACTTGTTTGGGATGGAAATTCCACCCACCCATAGACTTTCTACTACAAATATGAAAATCAATTCATCCCTGAGTTGACGCTAGTAATCCACAAAAGAGGGTGGTCTCTCACTGTCCATTCTCAGCTCAGAATTCCCACAACCCACTAGTATTCACCTACAACTATCTTGATTTTCCACCATCTCTCTTCCTCTTGACCTACCCAATCCAAGGAATGTACCCCTTCACTGATCTCATTCCCTCAAGGGTCTCATTCGTTTATCAGGGTTTCTCTAGAACAGGTAAATATGAATCTCTTAGCTGAAAACTCAAGGAAACTCACTGCTATGAAAAACTACCAACAAACAACAAAAAACACTTGTTGTTATAGTGCAACTCACACATGAGTTCACTCTTTAGGCCTGACAACCTAACTCTTCAGTCTTCAGCTCCAAATACGCTCTAGCATGCTCTATAATTTGCCCTCCATTTGCTCCAAGCTCTATTTCTTTCTCTCTACTTCCTGCTCATACCAAAAACTTATCTGTCTAAAACTTTTGTTACTACCCATACAAATTTCCTCCCTTTGGATTTACTTTTTTGACTCACAAACTTCCTCAAGTTGATTGTACTCATCTCCCATGCTCCCAATAACTATGGGATGTGACTTCTCACACCCACCCTCTTATATGCATTCAATGATAGGCCTTGGGAACACTTAATCAGAAACTAGAGTTTAATACATAGTCATAATAAAATTCAGGAATGTGTGTTGAATTAATATACATGTGTATTTACCCCCTTGGACCCCTGTTAGTAATTCTCCTAGACCCTCCTTTCTCTTATAGATTACTTCATATCCCATCTATGTCCATGTCCCCTTAGCAGTTGGCATCACATATTATTATTATAATTTAGAAATACATTCACATATACATCGTTTGGTCGTAGCCACATATTATATCTACATTCAACATTAATTAAAATGGGATTATAGTGGGGATATTACATTCCCCATCCCCTACAATTGTGCACCATCCTTGGTTCACACTATGTTGATATACATATACAAATTTACATCACAATACTTAGAAAATAAAATTATGCAATTTCACAACTCCAACAACAGTTCCAACCAAAATTTGTTTTTCACTCAACTCACTGACCCAAGGAATGCACCATGTTGACCCAAGGAATGCACCATTAATTTATCAAGGCTAGCCCAAGGAATGTATCATTTGTTTATCAATGCTAAACCAAGGAAAGTGCCATTTTTTTTTATCAAATCCCCCAACGCAATTGGCGAGGACTTTGAGATGTGGTTCTGGAACTCTAGCTGCTCAAAACAGAGTCTTGAATTATGTTTTCTTCAAAATTGAAAAAAAACTATGGGTATTCTTTTATCATGTTTTCTGCATGCTCCCATGTAGCATCGTCAGGACCATAGCAGTTCCATTGAACCTTTACCAACCCTATGGCTTTGTTCCTAAGCACTTTGACTTTCTAGTCCAGGATGTGTACTAGTTCCACCCGGAAATCCCCTCTCCACCTAGATCGCAGTCTAATCAATTATGTGGTTAGGGTCAATCATATATTTATTTAATAATGGTACATGAAATACATTATGCACTCTCATGGATGTAAGCAATGCTAGCATGTATGCAACTAACCCTATATTTTCTAAGATTTCAAAAGGTCCACAATATCTTACTGCCAACTTTGGGAAACTTTCTAATCTTAGTGAACTTATTTTCTCCTTCACTTTTAAAAACACATGTTCACCCACTTTGAAATCTATAAAAACTTTGTTCTTGTCTACATAACTTTTATTCCTATCATGGGCATCATTTAAATTCTACTTGATATTTTTCATCTGCTCTTCTATTTCCTTTAACAATTCTAGCCCAATAACTACCTTATATGTTGGATTATTCCAACTCACTGGCGCATTACACTTCCTTTCATACAATGCTTCAAATGGACTCATTTTTAATTAGGCCTGATACCCATTATTGTAAGCAAAATACACTAAGGGGATACAATCCTCACACTTTGATGGTTGATCCATCACATACATTCGGAGCATGTTCTCAATTATTTTGTTAGTCCTCTTTGTTTTCCCATCAGACTATGGGTGATACATTGTACTGAGATTTATTTTTTTCCGAAATCCTTTGAACAAACCCTTCCAAAAATTGGAAGTAAACTTCAGATCTCTATCTGAAACGATTTCCTTAGGAACTCCATGTAGCTTAGCAACTTCCTTAATATATATTTATGCAATATTTGTTGCCTTGTGTGTAGTCTTCACTGGAATAAAATTCATTGCTTTAGTCAATTTATCCATCACCACCATGATGGGTTCATGTTTCTTCATTGTTCTCGGTAGCTTAGTAATAAAATCCATTGTTACAAATTTCCACATCCATTATGGAATGGGAAATGGTTGTAATAACTTTGTTGGATGTGTATGATATGCTTTCACCTTTTGTCACTCTAGACACATGGCTATGTAATTAGCCACTTCCTTCTTTCATTCTTGGCCAAAAGTATTAGCTTCTTACAGGTGCAATTGTCTTTTGATATCCCGGGTTCCCAACATATGGCACATTGTGCATTTCCCTCAACACTGCATTTTTCAACTCATTGGAATTCGACACATATACTTTGCCTTTGTACATGAGAATTCCTTCTTCTTTCAGCTCATAATAATTAAATTTGTGTTGAGAATTACTTTGTTGTAATGTTTCTTTTATTTTATACAATTTTATCTTTCAGATCAGTTCAATACATGATAATAGTTGCACTATGCACTTCATGATCTCTCTTGCCAAGTGCATCAACCACTTTATTTTCCTTTCCTTTTATATGCTTAATCTCAAAGTCATACTCACTAAGAAATTCAAGTCATCTAGTTTTTTTGGCATTTAATGTTGGTTGCCCAAACAAACGTTTCAGACCACAATGGTCTATCCTTAGCTCAAATTTCCTCCCCATGAGGTAATGTCTCCACATGTTTAATGCATGTACAATTGTTTCTAACTCTAGATAATGAGTAGAATAATTTCTCTCATGCTCTTTTAATTTTCTAGACTCATACCATACCACATGATCCTTTTGAATAAAGAATACACTGAGTCTTTCCTTGAATGCATCAATGCACACCACAAAATCTTCATTCAGATCTGCAATATTCAATATTGGTGCACTTGTCAAGATGTCTTTTAGTTGTTGAAATATCTCTTCGCACTCAGAAGTCCATTCAAATTTCACTCCCTTCTTTTGCAATGAAATTATGGGGCTTGCAATCTTTGAGAATCCTTTTATGAATATTCGGTAATAACTAGAAATACCCATGAATGATATAAACTTTGTGGCATTATTGGGGATGGACATCCTCTAATGACCTCTAACTTCTCAAGATCAACCGATATCCCTTCTGCTGAAATTATATGCCACAAGTAGTGAATATTGTTTTGATAAAATATGCATTTACTTAGCTTAGCATACAATTTATGCTCTCTTAAAACTTGCAAAACCATTAGTAATTGTTTCTCATGTTCCTCCTTTGACTTAGATTAGATGATTATGGCATCTAGGAACACAATCACAAACTTGTCCAGGTAATCCCTGAACACTCCATTCATCAGGCACATAAAAATAGTTGTGGAATTTGATAGTCCAAATGGCACTACTATGAATTCATAATGCTCATACCTTGTCCTAAATGTTGTCTTACTGATGCATTATTCCTTTATCCTCACTCGATGATAACCCATTCTCAATTCAATCTTTGAAAATATTATTGCACCTTTCAGTTGATTAAACAAAACATCAATTCTTGGAAAAGGGTATTTGTTCTTTATGGTGACCTTATATAATTGTCTAAAATCAATACACAGCCTTAAGGTTCCATATTTCTTCTTCACAAAAATAACTAGGGCTCCCCAAGATAACACACTTGATCATATATACCCCTTCTTTAACAATTCTTCAAGTTGCATCTACAACTCCTTCAATTCTAGTGTTCTCATTCTGTAAGGTGTCTTGGACACTGGGGAAGCTCCTGACACCAAATAAATAGAGAAATCAATGTCTCTCTTTGGTGGAAATCCTAAAATTTCTCCAAAAACATCTTCAAAATCCATCAAGACTAGATGGCCTTAAATACTTGCCACTTTATCTTCGGTTTCCTCTTCCATATGGGCTACAAAAATATAACTTTCCTTCATGAAACTCTTTTTCAACTGCATAGAAGAAATCTCTCGAATAGCTACAACTCTCATAATGTCTTGAACCTTTCCTTGCTTCCCTTCTTCATCAAGACAAGTTATTGTCTTGTCGTAACAGTCTAGGACAACATGGTTTTTTTCCAACCAATCCATGCTAATTAGACAAACATATGAACTCAATGGTATGATGTTCACATCTACCTTTGTGCTAAGTCCATTCATGTGTATTTGACAATCTTTAACCAACTCATTAATTTTCCTCCTAAACCTCGTGGCTAACTGAACTAACAAATATTTCTTATGCTTACTCCTTTGCAAGTGAAATATTTCAACAATGTTAGCATTTATGTAACTATGGATATCTCTGCAATCAATTAAAATTGGTATTGAATGGTTATCAATCTTACCTTCCACTTCAATCATGAGGGATTGATATTCTTCTTACTTGTTGTCCAAGACTACAT
>ML785217.1:652415-663208 GCA_009831015.1 Picea engelmannii | reverse complement strand
ACCCATGGTTTTTAAATGATAAAGAAGAAATAAAACTAATTAAAGTGTGGGAGTATAAAAGTTAGGATTTTAGAAATACAATGAAAGGTTTAATGAGTGCATTTATCTTTTTGGGTTTAAAAATAAAAATAAAATAAAATAAATAAATAAATAAATAAAAAAGAGAGAGAAATAAATAATAGAAATAGGAAACTTGTAATAAAGGAAACTTAATAATGGAAAGTAGGGGACCTAGGGTAAAAGCTAAAAGGAATCAGCAATTAAGGAGTTACTAAAAATCAACAACTTCATTTTAGGAAAGTTATTAAAAGCATGAGAGGGGATCTAGGAACCCTAGGAGTAATTTAAGGAGCGATTTTTGGGGGGTGAGGGAATTGAGTCTTTTAATTATTAAAAAGAAATTAATTTTTGGAGAACCAATGGGATGAGTGACACTTGGACAGCAGAGAATGTTTAGAGGTTTGTCATTAAAAATTAAATTAATAATGATTTAGGAAAGTAGGTGGGTCTCAAATTTCTATAAAAGAAGGGGAAAAGAAGGAAGAGGGGATAAACGGTTAGCGTAAATTTACGCTGCCAGATTGTGGCTTGACGGATTGCTTATGAGGAGTTGGGTTTATCTCGGCTATATTGGAGTGGTAGCTCAGCCTGGGAGGCAAGCTGAGAAGCTAGGCTTATTTTCTGGATCTGGTGTGGCCCCTTTGCGGCTATGGGGGCTAAGGGGGAAGTAGAGTACCCCTAGCAATTGGCTGGGAGGTACCGGTGAGGTCTCTATGGTCGGCGAACGGGAGCAGCACAGAGCGCGGGAAGCGGCACGGAGCGCGAGATGACTTCCGAAGCGGGCGAGTGACAACGATATGATTTTATTTCTGGTAGAGTAGACTGCCTAGTTATTCTCTTAGGCGATTATGCTATATTGTTGTAAGATGTTGCTTCAGCTGGTGTGGTTCGTCTTGTATGCTACAGCGATAGTGTTCGGGAAACCTTTTATTGGGATAGATGTTATGAATTTGCCGTCATTTGTATGCCGAAAATTGTCTGTATTAGTTACCATTGTACTCTGAAAATTATCCGAATCTTCCATAGTTTGTATTCGGGGAATGATCTAAAATTGCTGCCATTTGCATGCCGAAATTGTCTGCATTATTTATCATTGCATCCTGGCAATTATCTGAAATGGAAATCGTTTGGTATTCTGGAAATGGTCTGTGTATGCTACCACTGTATTCCAAAAATGTGTCTTTATTAGTTATCCTTGCATTCTAGAAATTAGCTTAGATGGACATTGTTTGTATTCTGGGAATGGACCGAAATTATCTTCTTTGTAGTCGACATTTCGCCTGAAATGTGTTGCTATTGGTATTCTAGCCATTCGAATGCTATTGTTCTGCTTAATGTTCAGGAAGGTTTAATATCGTTGGACTTTTCGTTTTTATCATTGCTGTAAAATTTTCGTGGAGGATAATGTCGTTTCAATTCGTTGGGACATTGTGTTTTCTTGACTGCTGCCAATTCGTACGTATATTGATGAGTTGTTGCCGAAAACTCGTTGGGTATATTGCTGGGTTAATGACCGTAAATTCGTGGTTAATTTCTGCCTTCATTCTGTGACTGTGGGCGTTGATCTGCGTTTAAAAGCCAAATGCATGTGGCTCGAATGGTCTGCGGTTCTCATCCCTAACGGGCGTCATTACATTCCGTTTTTATTTATTGGGGGTCTGCGATTCTCATTACATTCCGTTTTTATTTATTGGGGGTCTGCGATTCTCATCCAGAACGGGCCTCATTTACATTTCGTTTTATTTTTGTGGTCTGCGTTCCTCGTTTATGTGCACAATTACAATGCATTTTTCAATACATGTTCTTGCGCCTTCTTAACTGTGCGGGTCTCGTCCTTAAACCCTTGTTATCGCCTCCTTTGGCCCTTAAAACGGTAGCATCTAGGCTAAGTCAAGATTCAAGGATAATGAGACCAATGGATCATGCCAATTGGACAGTCCAGTAGCCCTTTTTGTGCTTAATATAAGCGTATCACCATTTTCGATTTAAAAAGGTTTTTTCTTTGATTCCTTACTATCCGAATTAAAAAGTTTTCCTTGATTTTAGTTTATCCTGGTAACGCATTGAATATTTTATTACCAACAATTGTAATGAGAAGCCCTTCTATATAATGTCATGTTATTTATTGTTATTTTAATTATTGTTTCCATTGTTATTTTTGTCATTTCTGAATATTCTTAAAAAGGTGTCATTTTAAATATGGTTAGTTTGATATATTGCCATTTTTAAATATGAGGTTATACTGTGATTTTCAATATGATGTTACCTTTAAATAGGATGTCATTTTTATTATGAGGTTATATTGTAATTTTCAATTATGATGTCACATTTAATTATGATGTTATTTTTAATTATGAGGTTATATTGTAATTTTCAATATGATGTTACCTTTAAATAGGATGTCATTTTTATTATGAGGTTATATTGTAATTTTCAAATATGATGTCACCTTTAATTATGATGTTATTTTTAATTATAAGGTTATATTGTAATTTTCAATGTGATGTTACCTTTAAATATGATGTTATTTTTAAATGTGAGGTTATATTGTTACTTCCAATTATGATGTTACTTATAAATACGATGCTATTTTATTGCATTAGTATTGAACATTTGTGATCATAAGGACATTGAATTGTGAGCTCCTCCGGTTTACTGAAATGTTTTTATCTTGTAAGGTCATTGTAAGTTTGTGGGTGTAGCATATAAGAGGTAATGTAGTTGTAAAATCATGGTCCGGATAGGCGATATAAAAGGATGGTGTTTAATAATGCATGGCAGGGTTATGGTAACCTTTACTGTTATTAATAAACATTTACGATATATTAACCTTGACTTGAGTACAATAGATTACGCGGAGTTAGTAAATGAGGGTTGTTGTTCCTTAAATAGTGTTGAATTTGGGTTTTGTTGTCGGAGTCCTCTTGTCACGCGCCATTAGTAAGGGGCGTATTCGTTCTTCTTATTTATGTTGTACTTGATTGTTTTCAGTTAGTCGCTTGGTGTGTTGTGTCGGGTGGGATGTAGACACCCCCCCCTGGTAGCCTTAGGAGACATGTCTGTGTGTGTGATTTTTCTGTGTAAGGAATCCAGTGCCGTATCAAGAGTCTTAGGCCCTTTAAAGGCAGGGTTTCCACTCTTGCGACACACCTGACAGAGATTACTAGTTTCTTCCTGAGCAGTCGGCTAGGAGCCTGTCTAATCTTCTTCCGAGAAGACATAAGACTAAAAGCCCTGCTTTTCTGTGCAGAAATAGTAAACTCTACTATTGGATTCTTCCGTCTGTGACTGTACCGTACTTAACACCTGGTGTCATTTTCTGCTTACAACTGCTAGTTGTATGCCTTATGTCTAGGGATGTGTATCGCTTGTTGTCACGGTGTTATGTTGGGTCGTCTTGTTGCGTTCGTCTTGCTTGCGTCTTGTTCTAGGTCGGGTTACTAGTTTCTTCCTGAGCAGTCAGCCAGGAGCCTATCTAATCTTCTTCCGAGAAGACATAAGACTAAACGCCCTGCTTTCCGGTGCATAAATAGTAACCCTAACACCATGGATTCTTCCCTATGTGTTCTTACTATGCACTCCCAGTATGTCTTAATGTTTGTGTTGCGCCTTATGCCTATGGTCGTATAATGTTGCAGTTATTCGTTTTGTGCCTTCAGTTTTATTTTTCATGGTTGCGTCTTGTTGGTTGTCGAGTGGCGACGTAGAGTCAAGTGTGTTGTTACTTCTACATGCGCGCACCCACCTTACACCAATTTTTTTTTTTGCACCTGTTACTAGAATGGTTGGCGTAATGAGGAGGTCGTTACACTATACTCACCAATGCATTCTCAAACATAAAGCACTAATGTCTACATTACACCGAAAGCACTGAACCAGTCCTAAAATATTGGGGCATCGGTGCGTTTATACAAAATAATGCACTAGTGACTTAATAAAAGAAACGCAACAGTGGAATCTATGATACCAAGGATCGATGCATTCTATAACTTAAAGCACTAGTGCTTAATATTACAAGAAAGCATCGGGGTTGTACAAAAAGGATTGGGGCACCGATGCTCTTATAAGTAATAACGCACCAATGCCTTAATAAGAATAAGGCACCGGGAGAATCTATGATACCATCACCGGTGTGTTAAAAAACAAATCCTACCAGTGCATGATATACAAAATGCACAGAGGCGGAAGTGTGATACAGAAGAACTGATGCGTTTATTAATTAAACACACCAATAAAAGTTTTTTATTATTATAATTGTTGGTTAAAATAGTACTAAGATCAGTGTTGGTTCATTGTATATTAGCACTAGTGTGAATTTAAGTACAACATCGGTGCATTGTATCTTGAAACGCACCAGTGTTTTTTTATCATTAAACACATCGTTTGTCATTTTCTCTTTTTAAAAACACCAACCTGCGAGATTGCACAATTATTGTTATTTTTTAATTCCATTATTCATTAAAAAATTGGCATATATCTTATAATAGTATTCATATAAACTAAATTTTGATTAGTGCATTTGGATACAATATTTGGATTAATTTGTTATATCATCAGATTCCACGTCTCTTCATTATAATATTTAATCATCAATATATTTAATCAATGATGTAGCATTTCACAGCAAGGTTGGACAATGCAATAGAATAAAATAAAACATATTTTATTATATATGAATAATAGTCTCTTTGTCATAGAAAGTTGGTCGACTCTTATTGGTAACCTTTCAATTGGGACACTATGTCCATCACATTAAATGTTTGATTTTCACAGACAATTATTTCAAAAAATACAACAACTTGCATTGATATCCAAATATATTGATCAAAATTCTTCACTAGAACTATTGTCAGTGCTCGAGCTACTTCCATGACTTGGGTTATTTGGTCGAATTTTTTGTTGATTGTCTCGATTGTTTTCCTCTTCCTCAAATGATTCCATCTACAAAAATAAAAATAAAGTGTAATGAGTGTCTCTGCATTGGCGAGAATAATGAAAATTGAAATAAATAATATATATGAATGTAAATTGAAAAAAAACATACCATAGCAAGAATTGAGTCCTGAATGATACACATTTTTTCAAAACCAAATCTCATTCCTTCTGTCAACAACTCTTCTGTTGGCACATTTCCATACTTTGTTTCCTGCAAGTTTTATACCCCATAATAAATCACAGGTTTAATATAAAATATTTTTTTTGTTCCATTAATTATAAAATGAGAGAAGTAAAACAACATAAGATACTTACAAATTCCACAATTAATTTTTGATATGCTAACATATACTCACAACCTTTACTTAACCCAATGTCAATCAATTCTTGTGATGGCTCTTCTTTGTATGTTAGCACATGTTTGAAGACATTCAAGGATGGTTATAAACCAAATTACAATATACAAAAATGAAATCTTAAGTTAATGTTATAAGGAAATGACAATTACTCACAAACTTTGCTATCAACTCTTTTCTTCCTTGCCGTCATGTTTTATGTGCTGAATGGGTTCCATTTTTTTTTTTTTTTTTTCCGCAAGAAAATACTTGAAAACTAATATTTAATGCTAAATTATTTATTTATATGTACCTAATAGAAAATTCCAATGATTTCATACATTTGAAGCACGTTGTTGTTGAGATGGCTCCTCCTGTGATGCAATTATGTCCATTTCTTTTACCATATCCTTGTACACTTTTTTCGACATTCCTAATGGCATATTTTGGATATTAGCTCGTTGATCCTTTGGGATTTTCATAATCTTCCTGAAAAAGGTAACATGACAAAAAACTATTTTTATATTGTTATATGAAAACTAAATATAACAAAATTGATTTCAATAAAGAAATGGTTTGTAGTAATATATACATATTCTAGAATTTTTTTTTTAGGAATATTACTTTTTGAATGATTGATTTTTGTTGTTGTATGTTTTTTCTATTGCAAGTATAATAGATCTCATTGACCGTTGCTCTAGAAATGCTTCCTGTAGTTTAGATATAACCTGGTTCTTGGAATCATTGGGTTGACTTATGTATTGCAAGTGGAAAGTACGTCTATACGTTTGTTCCACTATATCTCTCAGTCTTGTAAAAAAATTCCCCCCTTTCATTATCCTCCTGCACCACTCCAGATGATCTAAGGACCAGTTCATCATCATTTACATCTTCTATAATTTTTATTTTCTTAGGACGACATTATGTTCCTTCGTTGTTGGTCCTTGTAGAACATTAAACATATGTGAATTAATAGATTGTTTGAAACATGTTATCTAATATTTTTAAGTATATTATTAATGAAAATTCAAAAAAGAACTCATATTGAATATAATTTTTTCATTCACCCGATTCTTCCTTTTGCAATTTTTTCATCAAGCTTTTACGCTCTTCTGCACTTAGATAAAAAAGAATCTTATTGAGCTTCCTCATTTATGGCTCAGCAAGACACACACTAACCAATACATATTAGTTAAACTTACATATAGTTCAAACATATTAATTTTGTCTAGAATTTACAAAGAACTTGTATTTTAAACATATTAATTTTGTATAGAATTTACAAAGAACTTGCCTTTTTTTTCCTTTTTGGATGTGTTATCATTGTGTCGATCATAATGTTTTTTACCTGCACTGTTCTCACACATTGTTTTATCAATATATAACATGTATCATTCAATACACAAGCTATTAAATATATTTTATAAAAAAGTCACACATGTTTTTGCAAAAAGAAAGTTTTTGATGCACTTTCATAATATAAAAGCTCTGACACATTCCATATATGAAACACATCGATATCAAACATAGATGTTTTAAAAACTATAAATTACAATTGTGCGCTATGTATTGTTATCATCACTGCTCCAATAGAAAGAAAAAATACGAAAATAAAAAATACCAAGAACAAATAAAATTACACATCGTTGAACGGATTTTTTTAATTATATTGCAACATTACCAGTGTGTTTTATCTGAAAGCGCACCGGTGTGTTAGATTCAATTAGGCACACCAATTACCTGATTTTTTTTTTTTAATGTGACAGGGCCAAGAGGGTTTGGATCCGATGCATCACATGTCAAATGCCTTTTATATGGAAACATAAACCCATTAAATGTAAAATGCTTAAAATGAAAAGTTGTAGTTACGAAGTGATAGAGGGATTTAAACCCTAAGGTGAAATTTTGCAGTCACATAAACAAGAAGAAGCAAGGGTTTAAGGTAAGTATGATTTATTTATTTTTTTCTAAATTTTAATTAAATCTAAATAGAGATACAAATTGTAAAAAAATTATTATGAAAATCAACAATAAAATTTAAAATTTTTACTATGCAAGGTTTTGAGTGAATCACAAAACCCTTCAAATTCTGATTTTTTGAATAATTTTGTCTCTCAAAAAGGGTTTTGAATGAATCACCATACCCTTCAAATTTCAATCTTCTGAATAAGTCTCATATTCCAAAGTATTGACCTGTTGCTCCATAGTGATCCCCTATATGTTTCTCTTGCAATTCTCTCCCCTGTAAATTTTGGCAAAATAATAAAATACGGAATAGCTTAATACCCAGGAAATATTTTATGGAAATGGTTTTAAATGAATCACCATAACCTTCAAATTCTGATTTTCTAAATAATCATGTTGTTCCAAAGTATTATGTTGCTCCATAGTGTTCTCCGGTATGGCTCTCTTGCAAATCTCTCCATTGTAAATTTTGGTAAAATAATGAAACAATTAATACATTTGTACTATTTAAATGACTTTATGAAATTAGATTTTAAACTCCCGCTCATTTTTCAATTGTAAAAAAACAAAGTCACACTTTTTTTTTTTTTAAGTTTTTCAAAACCCCAATGTGTATATTATATAATGCACCAGTACGTTTTTGTATACAACGCATCAGTGCGCTTAAAATTTTTGGAGCATCGATATTAGATAATTATTTTTTATTTATTTATGAACCAATGTGACTTCTGATAAACACCCTGGTGTTTTATATTGTCATATACACTTTGGTGCGTGTTGTTTAAATAAGCGCATCATTATTCTTTCAAAGTTATTTGAAATTTTACTTGCACACAAAATAGTATATTCATCTTAAATTATATTTTAGGATGTATCCACATGACTTGCAGTACTCCAAAGTATACATTTTCTGCTTAAAGTCACCTTATTCTTAAAAGATTATTATTGATTTTTCTCAAATGTAGGGAGAAAAACTTATAATATCAAATGGAAAATTATAGCCCGTTCCATATTTCTCAAAGTCCATCACGGATTTCTCCCTTTCCATCTCCAGTAAGTTCATATTTTATTTATATTTTGATTATCTAATTGAATTTATTTATTTTATCCTTGTCAATTTGAATAAAAATGTATCCAAATTTGCAGGATCCTGATTCTGAGTTGATTTCAAATACAGATAATATTCCACCAATTCAAAAACGTCTGAATATCTTATGAGGAGCAACAGACCGCAAAGAAATTGGTAGATGAAAATGGATAATTGTTTTATCCTTTCAATAGTAACATGCCATCTTCCAAATGCAATCAAGGGTGAGAGACGATAATAATTAATGTTGGGTATAATGTGATTTGAACAAATCAATTGCATTGTTCTTACTAATATCATTGATGTACTAATGTTCAATATTTTTGAAAATAGGATTCTGATGATGAGAGACCTACCTATAATCTTCCATTTCACTCCACTACAATGTCAAATAAGTAGAAGGATGCAATAAGAGCACAACTCGGAGAGGAAGCATACCAATAATGGTTTAATCAACCACCTATTCAATTACCACTATGTGCAAATTCACCAATTAGGAATGACTACAACAAAAGTAGTTCTTCACAAGTTGGAAATGGATTTAATGAAATAGAGGTTGGTATGGATGATTATTTACAGGATACAACTTCCATGGAGACAATGTTGTTAGATGCATTACAAAACGATGACTGAGGGGATGATGCTCATATCATTGATACCTTATTCGAAAGTATGAAATATGATTCCACCACCCCTCTCTTTGGACCTAGCTGGTCAAAGTCTACCCAACTGTGGACAACAATGTTACTGTACAACTTGAAAGAAAAGTTTGACATGTCAAATGCATGTTTCTCGAAAATATTGAGGTAACTGACCATCACTAAGTCCCTTATAATTAGAGAAATCTTGTCGCACAATCAACATTAAAAATGATCAATTTTATGAACTTTAAATGACATTGTACATTTCTATTGTCCACTAACTACAGGTTATTCAAAGATAAGGTTCTTTTGAGTGACAATGTCTTTCCTGGTAGCTGTGAAGAGGCAAAGAAGACATTGAAAATATTGGGTGTTGAGTACATATCATATCATGCATGTCTGAATGATTGTATTTTATATAGAGGATAATATGCAGACAAAGGGATATGTCTGAAATGTGGGCATGGAAGATATCATAAATCAAATTAAAAGGGTAAATCACATGGTCCTCCTCATAATATATTGAGACACATGCCTATAATCCTAATGATTAAAAGGTTTTTTCATTGCAAAAAATTATCTATGTTGCAAGGATGGCATGCCTAGCAAAAAAATAAGCTAGGAGTTATGTGAATCCCAATAGATTCAATAGCCATGAAGCATATAGAGGATAAATTGTCCAAAAAATTCAACGATGAAGTACGAAGTCTACGACTCGACATAGACATGGATGGCGTCAAACCATATTCCCTCAAAAACACCAACTATTTTGTTTGTCCTATAGTAGTGATCAATAAAAATATCCCCCCATGATTTTCTGTGAAGAATGAATATCTTAAGTTGGCTCTTATGGTCTCTAGTAGAAGACAAGTGAAGAATATGGATGTCTACCTACAACCATTGGTAGATGAATTGAAATAATTATGGGAAGGGATACATGTATATGATGTATCAAGACCCATCACAACATAGAGGATTTTTGTGTTGTATGACATATGTGCTTACACCACATATGATTATATAGGATTAGGAGTTTGCTCTGGTAAATTACAGGTTTATTGATTTGTTTATATACATAAAAATATTTTTTGGCATATTTAATTTGTTGCGATTGTTCTGATATTCGACGCTAACATGCTCTATATACATTAATAATTTCACAAGTCTTGTACCAAAAGTCTTTCATGGATGTAAATTTTGTGGACCTTCTCTGAAGGCTAGGTGGTCCAAACACCTACGAAAGCCAATGTACGACTACTCCAGGGTATTCCTCCCAGAACAACACCCTTACATAAGAGCAACATCCGTTTTCAATGGTAAACTAGAGAGAACCCAAAGGCCTGAAATAATGACACCAACATAATGGCTTAGAGAATATGGGAGAGAGAAGGAGAAGGAGATTACATAAATGTTTGATTCAAATGGAAAGCCTATGTTTGATGTTCCATAATTCTTCGACACCTATGTTGAGAAATTGTTCATTGGGATGAAAAGGAAATATATCTTTTATGAGATCCCATATCAGGAGCATCTAAAGATTTCCCACTTAATAGATCCCATGCATATGTTTAAAAATGTTTCATCTTCTTTATGGAGGCACATATCATCAAAATAAAGTGACACATTGTGTTAAGCCCTAATATTGGCCCATTACCCCTTAATTGGGGCATATTAGATTAGTAATGTTATTTTATTTATGTCGGCTTTAGGCCATTAGTTGTAATTATACCTCCTAGTCTCCTATATATATACCAAGGAGACATTTTCATT
>ML785217.1:635591-646345 GCA_009831015.1 Picea engelmannii | reverse complement strand
GTAGTGGAGGCCTGGTCTGTAATAGAAGATGATGCATGGTCAGGAGGAAGTGGTTGGTCAACTCTTTGACTAGAAATAAGCGATGGAGGAATATGTTTTGCCTCCTCAACTAGGTGAGGTGAAAGAGGAGGATGAGGAATAGGTCCTTCCTACTCATCTAGGTGAGATGAAAGAGGAGGAGGAGGAGGAATATGTGTTTCCTTCTCATGATTTGGGTGAAGTGAAGGAGGAGGAGGATGTGGAGAGGGATCTCGACCACCCTCATCAATCGATGGGGTATTGGACGAGCAAGCCATACTGGAAGGTGAGTTGTGTCTATCATCGGGATCCCTCCTCACTTCTAGTAGATTGGTAGCTTCGATGATATGACACATAAGAGGCATAAAATCACGTGGCATCTCCCTCCAAATATCCAAGAGCATAGGATCTACCCTAAAATATCGCATCAACACAGATAAGACTACCACCTCAGTCAAAAGTGCACAAAGTCGATCTCCCAACTCCAACTTGAATCATGTATCTAGCCTACGACACATGTCATCGGGTATATGTGCTCGAGGACACTGACATGTGACAACCTCAGGCATCATCTCCTCATTGTCATTTGCTGGGGGAGGAGACATGTCCCCAATGAAAGTTCCAAATGCAAAAGATATAATACACAACAATAATTACAGAGTTTCATTAAACAATTTAATAAAACAAGTTAAAGAACGTGTTAGAATTATTTTTATTCTAATTAAGTAAGACAATTAAATGAAACTAAATTAATTTTTAAAAAAACACCAATATTACCTCTATCATTTGGTGGCTCATCTGGTGTGAAGAGGATGTTCATAAATCATCGCTAATCCAAACCCATGTAAGGACACAACACCATGAAAAACATGTGATCCACCTCACTACCTAGTAGCCCCAGTGTGTCTGGGGAAATGTTGGCCGAAAACTTTGGTTGGCCCCTCTTAGGCATCATCTCCCCCACATGTGCATCCACACATGAGTCCTTGGCCTAGCTTGATCTGAATTTTATGAGAAGAACGAAATGAATACATATTATTATCAAAATATGATTAACATATAATAACAGATATACGGTAAAACTGGTTTCTATTCAATAAGGAAATAAGCTGAAACTGTAAAATGCAGAGGAAAACAAGCTTGCTAGAATGTGGTGACTTATCTCTAAGAAGAGATGTGATGGCTACGCTCATTTGCCAGAAGATTGTTTACAATGAGGCTCTCAAGGCCTTTTTACAATAAACGAGAATGTAAAAAACCCTAGACATCCAAAAACCTAACCCTAGGAGATGAAGCCCCAAAAGTCATGTGGGCCCCGTTTGGGTAAGTTACTACATCAACTTCTCGGGGTCATAAATTTTGCATACACTCTTCGTTTTAGGCACATGATATCCCATTGGAAAGGTCTATATGATGCCTACACATGATTTTTGTGGAGATCCCCACATATTTAGAATGTGTCAATCCCTAAAAACGTTGTTTAGGGCCTCAAAACGATCCCATAAGTTAGGGACCCGAAAACTACGAAAAAATTGTCGAACTCGAAAACTGCCAAAATGAGCCAGTTGTAATAGTTGGGAGGCCACCAAAATCCATATGGATCATAGCCAAGTAATGGAAAACATTCGGCCTCATCTCCGAAAACCTCTCAAAAAATAAGCAAAACAACTCTAAGGCAAAAGGGAAGCTCGACCTCCCACGTATCATAGAATGACATCTATCTAGTGCTATACAAAATTGTCGCAAACAAATGGTAGAACATATGGTACACTATAGAATTTGTACCAATGAATGAACATAATACAAAAGAGGGAAACTAATGCGCTACCCATCACTAGTAAAGTGTGTTATGGTTGTCACTAACAATGAGAGGCACCTAACCTCCTCTGCACTGAAAGAAGAGATTCGCAGTCATCCACCAGACACCTAAAAATTAGTGGGGGATAGTACATCAACCCCAATATATCGCTATAAGTACATGAGATGAATATCTCCTGCAACACCTACTGGGACATCTGGGAACTGGGGAAAATCCTTCCCTCTCTTGGATAGACCAATGATAAAGTAAATATCATCCTCAGTGGGATGGTACCATTGATCCAGAACCACATGGAAAGCATGTCGATGGACACCCCATCAACGGATCATATGCACCAACAACCCAGAGTTCCCCTTCATGGATGTAGCCTCCTCATAGTACTTAGGGAGGCCTACATTCCTCAAGAGAATATGAGACGTTGTAGTAATAGGGAGAGGGTACAAATCCCTCTCCCTCTCCCTCACCTCCCATTCTCGTACAACATTGTATAGGTCCACCCTATGCTATTGTTGTTCTCTCTGCTCACGTCTCTTCATGATGAAAATATGAAATACATCAGCCTCACTCATACATAAAACGTAAAAAAAGTCTCCTAAATGAGAAATTTATTTATAAATATGGAAAAATAAATTCCTTCAAAAAATAAGTAAATTTCATAATCGGTGTGCCTAAAAAACAATCAAACAACACCTGCGGTGCATACATAACTTGTGAGCATCGCCCAGGTGCGTCAGTGAAAACAATTCACCGTAAAAAAGATTGTTATATTATGTTATGCAGTGCATTTTATAATCCTACCGCATCGGCGTGGTCAGGTAAACCCACAGCCCGGTGCGTTACGGTTATCCTACGCACCGCTTAAAATTAAAATTAAGATTAAAATCCTAACACGCCGTAAAACATTTTTTTTTTAAATTAGTTAATGTCGTGCGTATACATTTCATATATGCCCCAATGCGTTTAAATAACGAAGATGCATCACGCCACCATTTTTTTAAAATTGATGCACCACCCCACTGATGCGTTACGACTACCATACACACAACTTAAAATAAAACAAATTAAAATCCTAATGCACTGTAAAACAATTTTTTTAAATTAGTTAAGGCTGTGTGTACATGATCCTTAAATGCACTGGTGTATTTCGATAACAACGATGCACTGACCCACCAATTGTTTTTAAATTGACGAGTACAAAAATTTGCAACTTTTGATCTAATTGTTCCAGGTGGTGTGTTCAAGTCATTCAGCTCGCATTGCTAGCGGTGCCCACCAAGAATTTATAGGGTGCACCACAAAAAAATGCCAATTTTTTAAAACGGTGCATTTGTAAACATGAATGCATTGATACACGTTCTTACTAACACACCACAAAAAATAATATATATGATTTGTGTAGTGCATCATGTACCATAACAGAACTGAGTTAGAGGTACTGAGATGCACCGACGAATAGCTTAATAATTTTACGTGATGCGTTGATAAACAGATGTGCTAGTGCATTCCTCTTTAACTACACACAACTGATAAATTTAACATTATGTTGTGGTGCACCCTGTAAATTTATAGGGTGCATCGACCGCGGTGGAGGCTGAACGTCTCAAATGCACTGTGCATATTTATTTATTTATTTTTAAATAGTGAAAAAATAACTCAATTTTAAATTTTCATCCGCCGAATACTTCAGTTATAAAGAAACAAAGATATTACCTGAAAATTTTGTCATCAGGGAGGCATCGTTGGCACGTAGTCATAGAAACCAAATTTTCCCATCGTTTGGAAAATTTCGAAAGCCACGCACACAACAATAGACAGAAAGAAGGCAAGCAAGGGAAGCACCGACGGTAGGGTGCTTAAGAGAGGAAAAAGTGGCACTGGTTCTTTTGAGCTATACAACACCAAAAATGGTAAAAATGAATTTTACGACCGGTAAATGTATTTTTGTTAAACCCTGTTCTAGTGTGCTCGATGACTGAATGCACCAGTGCTACAATATTTGTGTAGTGCACCGGATAATATTTTTTAGAAATAACCCAAACATAGTGCGCCATTTTAGAGAATGGGTGTGCATCGTGTGTCCAGTTACTATCAAGCACACCAACGTATATATTACTTGAGGTACCGGCGCATCCTATGTTACATAGGGCACTGATTATATTTTTTTTAAATAACCCTAACACGGTGCTCCCTTTGGAGTAATGGTGCCCCTCGGTGCGTCAGTATACTACAGAGCACACCGACATATATTTTTTGAAATAATCCTAGAATGGTGCGTAAATGTTGTTTTTAAGCATGCCACAGTGTGCTCTATTATTAGCAGCACCGATGCGTCGGGCTTTAACAAGTGCACCAGATTATATTGTTTTTTAAATAACTCTATCACGGTGCATCCGTTTAGAGAATGCGTGTTGACTGGTGCATCAATATACAATTGAGTGCACCATAATATATTTTTCGAAATAATCCTACGATGGTGCGTATTTGTTTTATTTAATCATGTCATAGTGTGGTTATTGATGCAACACCCTAGTGAATTGGTGTGTTATAGATGCATCGATGCGGTGTCTTATAAATATACGCATCGTTCTTCTTTAAAAATTATCGAAATTTTATTTTCCAGTAATATAGATTAGAATTTTTCTAGAATGAGTATGTTGTAGACTCAAAGATTTGGTGAAACCCCGACTATATTATAAATGGACAATGATTATAGTTTAGGATTTTTTGAGAGAGTTATGATCATTGACAGTGAGATCAATGTTATGATCATTGACAATGATATCAAATAGGTTATGATCATTGATGACGAGATCACACAGGTTATGATCATTGACAGAGATATCACATAGTTTATGATCATTGATGATGAGATCACGCAAGTTATGGTCATTGAGGGTGAGATCACGTAGGTTATGATCATTGATGATCATGCAAGATGGTTATGATCATTGACAGCGAGATCACACAAGGTTATAATCATTGACGATCATGATGGTGATAAGGGAAGGGTGATCTAGATTGTATTAGGTACCCATGTAGAAATATTCTCATCGTGGACTTCATGGTCATACGAACTCAAATTTTCATCATAATCACACACAATTGTGAATTAGAAACTAATATAGATTGGAATTTTGCTAGACAACCCATTAGTTGGGATTTGACCAAATACTTAAGTCTACAACATGCTTTAGTTAATTCTAGATTAGAATTTTAAGAGACTACCCATACTTTAGACTCAAATATTTACAGTTGAAATGCCTATACTTTAGACTCAAGTCTTTATAGTTGAAATGCAGATAGAAAAATTCACAGAAACGCCTAGGAAACAAATCCCTCTCCCCGTCCCTCTCCTCCCAATCCCGTACAACATTTTACAGGTCAACCCTTTGCTCCTAGTGATGCTATTTCTCTCTCGGTTGACGTCTCTGCATGATTAAGAATATGGCCGGTAATTTTTTTTAAATTAACCATTTTATGATGCACTAAATAACTAGATGCACCAACGTGTCATTATTTACGTAGAGAACCAGAGTGTTTTTTCAAAAACCTTGCCATGGTGAGCCATTGTTTGGGAGAAACTGTTTGTCCTCATGCAATTGTTTAAGTAGTGCACCATCGTATATAAAAAAAATTAAAATAACCCTACCATGGTGCACAATTTTTTAGAGAAAATGTGTGCCCTGGTGCATCATGTTTATGTAGTGCATCATAGTATTTTGTTTGTTTGAAATAACCATACTACGGTTTTGCTGGCACTAGTGTGTCAATTATATAAAATGCACTGGTGTGTTATATATTTATAAACGCACCGTATAAAAACATCTGCTAAAACCTCAACCCGCTTGCCTCCGCTAGTATCCTCTTCTATAAACAAATTTTTGGGCTATTTTAATAAGGGTGTCTGCAAAAACCTCTATTAGAGGGTCTTTTCCTTGTAGATCCATTAAACCTTTTAACTAGCTATGCTTCATTTAAAATTGAATCTTGCTCATGAATTTGGTTATATCTCTTTGATTTTTCACCATTTTCCCCCCAAATTCGTACAGACCAAAATTTACAGTAACAAATTTCCCCAATTTGCATTGGTTCATGGCCCATATAATCTTGATGTTTGAAAAAGAAGCTCTAATACCATAATGTAACATCCTCCAACCTGATTGAGGAACATTACTGTTGGACATATTGTCATTGATGTCAACAATCGATGTCATTATGATGTGATGATTTGTTGCTATGATGAATTGTCATTGATGTCAATAGCATATCAATCAACAAAGAATGTCAAATAGTATGCACAGATTGAAAGCGTAAGCTCCGGATGAGGAGAGAACAATCTACAGAGATTAATTCTCAGCAGGGAAAATGCAGTACATAAGCAATTTGTGATTATTGTTGATCATGATAGGATCAACAATGTTCCTATGATAAAAAATCAGGAAAATTAGAGAGTTCGTGATTATTGTTGATCACGATTGAATCAACAATGTTCCAATGATCAAGCTTAGGATAATTAGTGACTGACTATCAGTGCATAAAAGAATGCACAAACAATTATTAAAGCTCGGAAAGAAAAGCATAAGCTCAGAGTGACAATCCTCATCAACCGTCCGATCAGAGTGAGAAGACTCAACAGTCGGTTGATTAAAAGTTTGACTGTGTTGATCGTCCAAATATAACGAACATCAGTCATATGAGTGACTGTGGGTTTGAGGACCATCCGAGTATCATGACCGTTGATCTGCAAGCTAGATCAACGACAGGGATGAATTGAAGGGAGAAAAAGAAGAATTAAACTACTCGCCAGTTACAATCCTGCAATCTGTCTGGATCGTTGTATCTCATAGCTTCAAAGATCTACAATTGCGATTGATCTAAAAAACCATAATTTTAAGTCATATTAAGTCATGACCATCAGATGCGCAATCACTAGATCAATGGAAAGGATGAATTGCGGAGATCAAATGGAGAATTAAATATCACGCTAGTTCCAATCCTGCAATTAGTCAGGACCAGTCGATATTAAAGCTTTGAATATCAATGATTGTGGTTGACTCACCAACAATGAACAACTTCAAATTACGGAATTTGGGTGTTGAGTTAAATCACTCGCAAGTTGTGGTTCCGCAATCATCGTCGACCGTTAATTTTCTTCGAAGAGTCCACATCGACCATTAGATCAAATCAAGTGGAAGGATATGATAAGTGAGTTAAAGAGGATGTGAGTTCGAATATCCAAATACCCATTGACCGTCGGATCAAACCCAAATTCATGTCATCCGTCAGATCATATCAAAGTGGAAGGATAGGATAAGCGGGGCTAAAAGGTTGAGATTTTGATTAGCCAAATACCCGTCAACCGTCGGATTAAACCTGATTCCTGTCAACCATCGGATCGTGTTAAAGTGGAAGGACAGGATAAAGCTACAAGATCTGCATCGTAGAATAGATCAAAATGTTGATCTAGAGAACCTGATTAATGAACAAAATTCACTTCGGGTATAAAGAAGAGAGGAGGCTACACTCCAGAAAGTTTAAGATCTGAAATACATGAAGCCCGAAAATCTGAAATGAATGAGGACCGTCGGATTTGGACATAAGAGGACCATTGGATCAGGGTTGTTGGTAAAAATACCACGACATCAAAATACATGTGGTAGATCATGTCAGTAGACCACATCAACAAACACACATGGCATAATCGGATGATGACATGTGTCAAGAGGAAATTGGCTCGTGCCATGTCAACAAGTGATGTAAGAAAGTTACGTCACTCCGGGAGAATTTCTTTGGGAGTTTTATCATGAACGAATGTCAAAAGTCTCAAAGCCCCAAAGGTTGAAGGTATGAATTCACTCTCAGTCGTCGATATGAGATACCCTTTGGACACTATCTTGACCGTTAGATCAAGGAGATGAACATGTGTCACATCGAGAGATCTACGTCGACGTCAACAAGAAATTGTGGAAGACCATGTCAATAGTCTACGTCAGCAAGGACACGTTGCATAGTCAGAGAACGACAAGTGTCAAATTGAAATCAACATTTCAGGTACGTGAAAATCATGAATCTGAGTGAGACGTGGCAGCTTCTCAACTCATGACATGTCATCAAGTGACGCAAGTTCCATCACTCCGAGAGTTTTTATTTAGGAGATTTACCACCAACACTCGCCCAAAGTCTCGAAGTATCAAATGCCAAAGACCCGAAGTGGACATGAGACATCCAATCTGAAGATCACTTCGGGATCATTCTCATCCGTCAATATACTACAATGGAAGGATAGTGTAAGCGAAAGTGTTGACAAACAACAAGCGGTATCCACCGTTTATGACTTACTCACCAAGTGACCATTCCAAAGGAAAGAATGGGTTGAGATATGAAATCTCCGAAGTCTGGAGACCCGGAGTAAATGGTGGCCATCCATCTCGACACTTAATTAAGTCTCAATCATCGGATTTAGAAGTGAAAGGATGAGTGTAAGGATCAAAGCTGACGATTGATCTAGTTCCTTGAAATAAACCATCTGATCTAGATTCAAAATTTTTGAAAAGTTGAAAACCTAAAGTTCCGAAGTGTGAATTTCCGTCAGCCGTCAATATCATCAGAATATTCATGACCATTGATTTGATGAGCGCTCAAGCACTAGTTTCGCCTAGCATCTGATCACCGTCGTTGATCATATGAAATATGAAATAAAGGCAAAAGATAATACAATGCTTAAATTGATAAGCCCGTGGTTCAATGGCTGTGATCATATGGGTTGAAGGAAGTGCCTCATATAGGTTTCATCCGATAGTGAGCTACACTAGAACAATACAGAGAATCATTAAAATATCGAATATGATACGTTGGTGAAACGAGAATACATCAGAAGCATGAGTACGATCTAATGAGTTGATCCATGTCTATGATCAACTCATGAGGACAAACAAACTGATACACAGTCATGATTAAAAGAGAGTTAAATCATGGAAACATGAATAAAGAATAAAAAGGAAAGTGATATTAACTAAAGTTTAAGATTATCATTTTAAATGAAAAGGTACATGTTGGGCCTCAGAAATGTCCTATTTTCATCCACCTTTCCCTTCATTATTCCTTACATTTCATCGTCCCATTAACCTTTTATCATACCATTTCCATACATACACGCAGAGATGATTTTAAGGATGGAAAATTATATTAAAATGTAGAAACATGGGATAATCTTACTAGTCCTTAATATGCAAAATGTAAAATGTTTGGCGATAGTTTTGTAAAAATATTCAAATTTCTAAGGATTTTATATAGTTTCTTTAAACTTTTGGCGATTTTAAAGGTAAAATAATTTTATTCTATGGAATTTGGCCGAATTGTTTTTAAAAAAAATGGAAAATAACGAATCATTTTTGGGGAAAAACCATGGAAAATTAGCCCATTTGCGAAATTTATCCCCTAAAACCATCTATGCATACATGTGGGTTTCTCCTTATTATTTTCCATTATATTCATTTTAGTATTATAAGTGAATTTGTGATTAAATATTAGAAAAATGGCATATTTTCATTATATATCAAGGTTGGATGAGTTTGATGATGTGTGGAGGCATATATGAAGATTTCAACAAAGTCAAATATTACCACCTAGCCTCAAATTCGAATTTCATCTTCAAGATTTAAAGATTTGAACAATATTTGGGACAATCATTCAAGCATATTCAAAGGAGAAGATCATGGAGATTTTGATAGGATATCTTATCTAAGATATGAGTGGAGAATTTGAAGGAATAAGTTGAGAGAATAGTGGATCTGTAATTATGACACTCTTCAAGACTTTCATGTATATAAGAGAGTGCTCTCTCTTCATGAGAGGAAATTATTAATTATTGGGAGTTAGAGTTAGAGATCATGTAATTCATAATTTGGTCTTGTAATTAGGAGAAGGGGATTCTTAGCTTTTTTATTCTTTCATTCTTTGTCATTTGAATCTTGTAATATAATTTGAGATTGATATATTGTGTGAGCTCACATATGTCTTTTTTCATTCAATTCTTCACATGTTGTATTGCCTTCCTAGATTAATTTCCTTCTTTCATAGTTAGTTGATGCAGGAGCATCCACATTTTGATCAAGTGAGCCAGCGCGTGGAGGTAAAGGAACAGCTGGACAGCGCCAACACATGCAATTTTTGAATCACTTTGGAGATTTGTTGCGCCATCATTTAAATGAAGGCATTCAAAGCCGGGCGCACTTGTAATATATTATAGATAGGAAGGCATTTAAATAGTTTAATGCTGGTAGATAGAAATTAACTGTAGATTAGACAGTTTTAGCTTTCGAGAGGGAAAACGGAATATAGGCACCCTCCATTGGATGGTTGTATTATTATTCACATCTGGTATTATTCAGCGGTAGCATGAGAAAGGAAGAAAAACAGAGCAGAGAGCTTGTGAAGAACCTCCATGTACAGACATTGAATTAATAGGAAAGATTTTATTCAATCCCATGGATGTGTTTAGTCTCTTTGTGTTGTTGATATTATGCTTTTGCATACTTGCTTCCTTATATGTTTATCTTTTATATGTTTCTTATGTGATAGCATATCAGGTTAGAAACCTGAGAGAATGAGTTTCAATTGTTTCTCTGCTTGAGCCAGGATATTCCTGCATAGAGTGCAGTTGAATTCCTCTGCATAGAGTGTGTCGAGGAGGCTAAGCAGCTGAACCTTTGTTCTCGTTTGCCCAGGGTGAATAGAGATTGTTCAAGTCATGCAGGTGAGTGCAGGTTGGACGTGAGGCTTAGTAGCAAGCCTGAGTAAAGAAAGGTCGGAAGTACTGTGGCTGCGAATGCCCCAAGTCCGGAAAGACTTCAACACTTTGAAGGTCCTTGAAGTCGGGCACAGGAGGTGCATGAAAGTTCTCAGAAGGAGTCAGAAG
>ML785217.1:608696-621580 GCA_009831015.1 Picea engelmannii | reverse complement strand
TTGACTCTTGTAATATAATTTGAGATTGATATATTGTGTGAGCTCACATATGTCTTTTGTCATTCAACTCTTCACATGTTGTATTGCCTTCCTAGATTAATTTCCTGCTTTCCTAGTTAGTCTTTCGATGCTTTCCTAGATTAGTTTCATTTCAGCAATTTAGATTAGATTACTTCTACTTCAGTCCTGCATATATAGTGTGTGTGCTTCGTAAGTCTACGAACCTCAGATTGACAAATTAAATAGTTGGGAAAATAATACAACGGAATTAAATGACAAAATTTCCGCCTAACAGTACAATGGTTCAAATATCAAAAGACACAATGATTCAAATTCACATCAGTTGAAAACTATATAAACAAAAGGGAATTATAAGAAAAATTTTAGTTGAATTTGTTGAAGTATATATACTTATATATAATGGATTGAATGAAGATTCATTCTATCAGGTTGGTTCCTGTTTACAAGTTGGGTCTTGTATAAGGATTGGATTCCTCACATCTCAATTGGATCTAAGATCAACAAGTTGGGACTTGTTATGAGGGTTGGATTCCTCAATTCTTAGTTGGACCTGAGAACTACAAGCTGGGCCTTATATCAAAGAGTTAGGTCTCTCATAATTGTATGAAGATGATATTCAAATATTGATCTTATGTATTCATTCAAGTTATTTAAATAAATAAAATATTTATTCCTTTATATATATTGATTGAGAAAATGAAATGAATATTTGTTGTTCAGTTAATTTGTGAAAAGTGGAAAATTTGTCAATGTTTTTATGACATTGATTCACCCCCTCCCCCTCTCAATGTCAAGTACCCATTTCAAAAATTTGTATCAGAGGAGGTTTCTTCAACATAGTTTAAACACTGAAGGTAGATCCATAAGAAATGGGTGGACATATTGCTATCTCCACAAATGAAGCTCCCTTATTTGATGGAACATATTATTTATCATGGAGGGAAAATATGAAAAGATATATGAAGTCAAGAGGATCTGGAGTTTGGGATTTGGTGGTAAGTAATCCTTGGCACTTAACTACTTCACAGAGAAAATCCAAAAATGCAAAGGAAGCAAAGAGAAACAATTCAATAGCTTTAAAAGAAATACCAGATGGATTGTCAGATCAAGTCAAAGAAAATATGAAGCACTACAAATCTGCCAAATAAATATGGCTTCAACTAGAAAATAGTTATCAAAATGAAACACAAGAAGAAGATAAATTCATTGAAAGCAAAGAACAAAACTCAGGAGATGAGAGTTCTTATGAAGATAATGAAGAAGATAAAGAAAAATAAAATTTCAATTAGATTGAAGAACATAGTTAAGAGAAAAAGATTTCTAATCTTAATGAAATGTAGGATTCGATATCAGTCAATAGTGAAGAAGACGACCTCATCAAGGAATTGAGGAATACCTCATTTTTCATTAAAGAAAAATTGCATTATCTTAAAACTGATGTTGCAACTGTTATACAAGAGATTCGTTTGGAACCAGGAAATTATATGCATATTAAAGTTCCCGTGGAGGCTCTTGACAATATTGAGTCCACAACCACGAGAGCTCTAGAAGAGTTGGAGAAACTCCAACATAAAGAAATGATTCTTCTTCAATAGCTAGATCAATCTAACCATGAAGATCATGAACAAAAGTTTCAGCTAGAAAACAGAGAAGAAGGGATCAAAAGTTTGAAAACCAAAGTTATTAATCTAATAGAAGAGATGGAAGAATTAAATATACATGACAGTAAAATAAAAGAAGTACTAAAATAATTAGAAGAATTAGTTAACAGTCTAAATATTCAACTTGACGAAATTAAAGAAAGTGAAAAAAGACTTAAAAATTCAGTTAACAAGGAAAGAAAATTCTTACCACATGTTGGAATTGGAAATCATCAATTTCAAAAAGATAAATTAAAGTAGTAATGCAGATCTAATGAATCAAATTGAAGAAGCTAAGAAAAGAGAAGAAGCTCAGAAGATCCAAATAGCTAAAAAGGAAGAATCATGTCAAAAGCTTGAATTAGAAGCTATCAACCTCAAAAGGATTCAACTAGAATACGAGGAAGAAATCAAAGTATTGAAAACTAAAGTTTTTGATCTAACAAGAGATATGGAAGAATTGAAGACATATTAAAACACTATTAAATGCAAATAAGTCTTGGATGAGACAGAAGAAATTGTTATAAATCTAAAGACTCAACTTGAACATGCTAAAGAAATGGAAGAAGCCTTGAAGAATTAGTTGACTAAAAAGGAAGAATTATGTCACATGTTGAAGTTAGAAATAATTAATCTCAGAAAGATGAATCAAAAGGCAAACAAGATTGTCAATTTCCAGAATAGCTGAGCTATCCTAGATAAGATTTGGAAGATCCATAGATCAATTGATGACAAAACTGGCCTTGGATTCAATAAGAAAGAAGACAACTATAGAAGTAAAAAGGAAGAAGAAAATTAAATGACAGATCCTTCAAGCCAAAATAAAATCAAGAATGGAAACATCTTCAATGGCTATTGCTTTTCTTGTCATAGCTTTGGACATAAAGCAATGGACTGCAAGAAACTAAAGAGAGGATATACAAGAAAATACAAAAACTCAATTAGATGTTGGAGATGTAATTTTGTTGGTCATACAATGAGATGTTACAAATGTGATAAGTTTGGGCACAAATCCCAAAACTACAAGAATACAAAAAGTCAATATTTGAATAAGTCATTCAAGACAGTGGAAAATCCTAATAAAATTTGGGAGAAGAAAGGAGATGATAAATCTCCAAAAACACAATTAGAAAGACAAGATCCAAAAAGCAGAATATCTCACAGAAAGATATGGAGAAGAAAATCTGAAGGAGAAAGAAAGAAAGATGTTATTACACCTGAAAATGAAGAAACTAATAATAATAACATGATGGGTAAATGTCCTAATAAAGAATGTGAAAATCAATATGAGATGAATCAATATCAAGAAAAGGAAATACTTATAGAAGAATATGGGACAGTATCAAATACTGATGATGTCATAAGTTGTTAGCAAAAGAAAGAAAATACGAAAAAAAAAGGTTTAAATTTGGTCTTTACATAAATCAAAGGATTATGCCAAAGAGTTTCTAAATTAACATATGGAAAATATTGACTAACTATAGATTAGTGGTCAAAAGAAAAATCATTGGTAGGGTTAGTTGTACAACAAAAGAAGAAGAAAAAAAAGAAGATAAAGGTAGCATAGAAATTCAAGAAGTATCATTCAACAAAGATCAATTGATAACAAAATTGGCATTCAAATTAATTGGTATAATTCCTAAATTGATATTCCTGTGAAATATCAAAGAAGAATAAGAAGCAGATCAAGAATATCAATAAGATTCATACTCTTGTTTTATTTGACAAAGGGAAGTTAGTAAAAATGCAAGAGGAGTATTTTGGTTATTAAATAAGAATGTAATTAGATTAAGTGTTGAAAAGACTCAATCACTACAAAAATTTGTATCAAGAAGACTACTTATTCAAACTCAAAAATCCCAATAAACTAAGATAAATTAGTAAATTAACAGGGGAAGAGACCTTGTTAGGAAAATCTAGCCTTTCATAAACAAAGGGTGAGAATAGTCCAAAGCATAGAGAAATCATATTGACAGGGGGACTCATTTAATTATTACAGGCGGAACATGATTCCAGGGGGAGTTACCTAAGTTCATATTCTGGCAAACAACATGCAGACAAACAGATGTTGATTATAAGGGGAGAAACCCTTTGCCATTGATGTCAAAGGGGTAGAGTAACTTCATAGAGAACTTCATATACAAAAGAATCATCACAGGGGGCGTTTGTGTATGAAGTAAGTATGTTGCCCTCAATGACAAAGGGGGAGATTGTTGGACATATTGTCATTGATGTCAACAGTCGATGTCATTATGATGTGATGATTTTTTGTTATGATGAATTGTCATTGATGTCAATAGTATATCAGTCAACAGAGAATGTCAAATAGTATGCAGAGATCGAAAGCGTAAGCTCAGGAGGAGGAGTGAAAAATATGCAAAGATTAATGCTCAGTAGGGAAAACGCAGTACAAAAACAATTCGTGATTATTGTTGATCATGATTGGATCAACGATGTTCCTATGATCAAAGCTCAGGAAAATTAGCGAATTTGTGATTATTTTTATCATAATTGAATCAACAATGTTCCTATGATCAAGCTCAAGAGAATTAGTGACTGAATATCAATGCATAAAAGAATGCACAAACAATTATTAAAGCTCGGAAGGAAAAGCGTAAGCTCAGAGTGAAAAGCCTTAGCAACCATCCAATTAGAGTGAGAAGACTCAACAGTCGGCCGATCAAAATGTTGACTGTGTTGATCGTCCAAATATAATGGACATCGATCATATGAGTGACTGTGGGCTTGAGGACCGTTGGAGGATCATGACTGTTGATCTACAATCCAGATCAACAACAGGGATGAATTGTGAGGAGAAAAATAAGAATTAAACTACTCGTCAGTTACAATCCCACAATCTGTCTGGATTGTCAGATCTCATAGATTCAAATATCTATGACTGTGGTTGATCCAACAAACCATGATTTTAAGTCAGATTAAGTCGTGATCGTCGGATGCACAATCACCAGATCAACGACAGGGATGAATTGTGGAGATCGAATGGAGAATTAAATAGCGCGCTAGTTCCAATCCTGTAATTAGTCAGGACTGTCTAATCTTATAGCTTCGAAGATCGACGATTGTGGTTGAATCACCAACAACACACAACTTCAAATTACAGAATTTGGGTGTCGAGTTAAATCACTCGCAAGTTGTGTTTCCGAAATCATCATCGACCGTTAATATGCTTCAAAGAGTCCACATCGACTATTAGATCAAATCAAGTGGAAGGATAGGATAAGTGACGTAAAGAGGTTGTGAGTTAGAATATCTGAATACCCGTCAACCATTGGATCAAACCCGAATTCCTGCCAGTCGTCGGATCATATCAAAGTGGAAGGATAGGATAAGCGGGGCTAAAAGGTTGAGATTTTGATTAGTTGAATACCTGTCAGTCATTGGATTAAACCTGATTCCCGTCAGCCATCGGATCATGTTAAAGTGGAAGGACATGATAAATATACAAGAGTTTCATCACAGAATAGATCGAACCGTTGATCTAAAGAACGTGATCAATGAATAGAATTCACTTTGGGTATAAAAAAGTGAGGAGGTTACGCTCTGGAAAGTTTGAGATTTGAAATACGTGAAGCCTAAAAATATGAAATGAATGAGGACCGTCGGATTTGGAGGACATACGAGGACCGTTGGATCAGGTTTGTTGGTCAGAAGACCACAAAAGCAAAAGATATGTGGCATACCATGTCAGCATCCCATGTCAACAAACATGCATGGAATAATTGGATGATGACATGTGTCAAGAGGAAATTGACTCGTGCCATGTCAACAAGTGATGTAATTAAGTTACGTCACTCCGAGATAATTTCTTCGAGAGTTTTAGCACGAATGAATGTCAAAAGTCCCGAAGTCCCGAAGGTATGAAGTCTCTCTCAGTCATCGATCTGAGATACCCTTCGAATACTATCCTGACCATTAGATCAAGGAGATGAACATGTGTCACATTGGGAGATCTACGTTGATGTCAGTAAGAAACTGTGACAGACCACGTCAAAATTCTACGTTAGCAAGGACACGTGGCACAGTCAAAGAAAGACACGTGTCAAATTGAAATCAACATTTCAGGTATGTGAAAATCACAAATCCGAGTGAAACGTGGAAACTGCTCGGCTCGTGACACATCATCAAGTGACACAAGTAAGTTACGTCACTCCGAGAGTTTTTCTTCAGGAGCTTTACCACCTGCAATCGTCCAAAGTCCCAAAGTCTCGAATGCCGAAGACCCAAAGTGGACATGAGATGTTCGATCTGAAAATCACTTCGGGAGCATTCTCGTTCGTCGATCTACTACAGTTGAAGGATAATGTAAGTGGAAGCATTGACTGACAGCAAGCAGTCTCCACTGTTTATGACTTACTCAACAGGTGACCACTTCGGAGGAAAGAATGGGTTGAGTTTTGAAATCTCTGAAGAGTGAAGACCCGGAGTAAATCTTGACGCTTGATTAAGTCCTAGCCGTTGGATTTAGCAGTGAAAGGATGAGTGTAAGGATCAAAGTTGATCATTGATATAGTTCTGTGAAATAAACCATCCGATCTAGATTCAGAAGTTTTGAAAAGTTGAAAACCCGAAGTTCCAAAGTGTGAATTTCCGTCAACCATCCATCTCATCAGAGGATTCATGACCGTTGATTTGATGAGCACTCAAGAAATAGTTTCTCCTAGCGTCTGGTCAACACCGTTGATCATATGAAATATGAAATAAAGGAAAAAGATAATACAACCCTTAAATTGATAAACCTGTGGTTCTACGCCTGTGATCATATGGGTTGAAGGAAGTGCCTCATGCAGGTTTCATTCGATAGTGAGATACACCAAAACAATATAGAGAATCATTAAAAGATCAAATATGATCTGTTGGTGAAACAAGAATACAACAGAATCATGAGTACGATCTAATGAGTTGATCCATGTATGTGATCAACTCATGAGGACAAACAAACTGATACACAGTCATGATTAAAAGAGAGTTAAATCATGGAAACATGAATAAATAATAAAAAGGAAAATAATATTAACTAAGGTTTAAGATTATCATTTTAAATGAAAAGGTAGAATGGTTCAAATATCAAAAGACACAATGATTCAAATTCACATTAGTTGGAAAAATATATAAACAAAAGGGAATTATAAGAAGAATTGTAGTTGAATTTGTTGAAGTATATATAATTATATATAATAGATTGAATGAAGATTCATTCTATCAGGTTGGTGCCTGTTTACAAGCTAGGTCTTGTATGAGGATTGGATTCCTCACATCTCAGTTGGATATGAGATCAACAAGCTGGGAATTGTTATGAGGGTTGGATTCCTCAATTCTCAGTTGGACCTGAGAACTACAAGTTGGGTCTTGTAACAAAGAGTTGGGTCTCTTATAATTGTATGAAGATGATACTCAAAGATTGATCTTATGTTTCAAGTTATTTAAATAAATAAAATATTTATTCCTTTATATATATTGATTGAGAAAATGAAATGAATATTTGTTGTTCAGTTAATTTGTGAAAAGTGGAAAATTTGTCAATGTTTTTGTGACACAGACTCACCCCCCCCCCTCTTAGTGTCAAGTACCCATTTCAACAATTACATCGCAGAATACTCATAAAAAAAATTATGCTAACTAAATTTCTTGTATCTTACATCTACGAAATACATATAGATTTAACTGTTGAATATTACCATTATTTATATTCATTTACAACATGCTAAAACAACATGAAATCTAACTATTAAACTCAGTTTCAGTAGCATATAAATTATCTTAATACACAAAGTTAATGCACAACAAATAAACTCATAATACAAAAAACAACAAGATAAAACACTTATCTTTTATAAATAGTTTTGTAACCAGCCACTTGGGATGGACATTCCACCCAACCATAGAATTATTGCTCCAAATATCAACAAAAATTCACCCTCGAGATGAGGTTAGTAATCCAAAAAAGAGGGTGGTCTTTCACTGTCCAATCATAGCTCATAATTTCCGCAACCCACTGGTATTCTCCTATAGCTATCCCGATTTTCCACCAACTCTCTTCCTCTTGACCTGCCCAACCCAAGGAATGTACCCCTTCACTGATCTCAGTCCCTCAAGCATACCATTCGTTTATCAAGGTCTCTACGGTACAGGTAACTAGGAATATCTCATTGGAACTCAAGGGAATTCATTGCTAGGAAAAACTACCAACAAACAACAACAAACACTTGTTGTTACAATGAAACTCACACAGGAGTTCACTCTTCAGGATTGACAACCTGGATATTTAGTATTCATCTCCCAATACACTCCAAAAAGGATCCAACATGCTCTAAAATTCTCCTTCTTTAGTTACTCCAAGCTCTATTTCTTTCTCTCTACTTCATGCTCATACCAAAACTTTGACTGTCTAAAACTATTGTTGTTTCCCATATGAATTTCCCCCTTTGTCTTGCCTTTCTTGACTCTCATGCTTACCCAAGTCAATGGTACTCATCCCCCATGCTCCCAATAACTATGGGATTTGACTTCTAACACCCACCCTCTTACATGCATTCAATTATAGGCTTTGGGAACACTCAATCAGAAACTAGAGTTTAATACATAGTCATATTAAATTTCAGGAATGTGAGTTGAATTAATTGAAATGGGTATTTCCCCCATTGGACCCATCTGAGGAATTATGCTAGATCCTCCTCTCTCTTGTTTTTTAATTCATCCCCCATCTATGTCCATGTCCCTTTAGAAGCTAGCATCAAATTTTCTTATTATAATTCAAAAATACATTTGCATATACATCGCTTGGTCATAGCCACATATTATATCTACATTAAGCATTAATTAAAATGGGGATTATAGTGGGGATGTTATAGGTTTTGCATCACATACTATGGCAAGTTGTGTTATGGGCTATAAGGAGCCACTTGGGTTTAAGGCCTTGGGGGTTGAGGTCTAAGAGTTCAAGGTCTAATGGGCTGAACTAAGGCCACCAATGGATATTTTCCCATGAACATAGTTACCAACTTGAAAAAAACCCTCTATAGTTCGTTTTTTTAGAGGTTGCATTTAGTGGTCATTTTTACCCTTGTTTGGATAAGTGGTGCTCCTAGAATCACTTTAGTTTATTTATTTATTTTTATTTTTATTGGGGGGGCAAGCGGGGTACGATTGGGGGGGGTGTTTTAAAGTACAACATTTTGCAACCATGGAATTAAAAATTGGGATCATTATGAAAACAATCCTTAAAATCAACTCTCAAATTTGAAAGTGGTGTTGCTAGTAGCACCATTTTTTCAATGTTAAAATTCTAAATTGTTTGAAACCATAGCCTTAACAATTAGTACCATTGAAACCAAAATCTAAAAATCAAACCTTGAATCCAAAATGATGGTAGTAGCAACACACCCATTTTTTTCATGGTTAAAATTACATTTTTTTTTTTCAATTTGTGGATTTAACAACTAGTACCATTGTGCAAAAAAACCTTAATCAACCCCCAAATCGAAAAGTGGTTCTATGAGTAGCATCTTTTTTAAGGGTTAAAATTACAACTTGTTTGAAGTCATGGCTTTAACAACCAATATTGTTGCAACCAAAATCTTAAAACCAACCCGTAAATTGAAATGAGGTGTTACCAATATCACCTATTTTAGTGGGGCTTAAAATAGCAATGTTTTTGAAATCATGGCTTGAAAATCCAGTACTATTGCAAACAAAATCATTTAAAAAAAAGAGAATAGAAAAAATGTCTGATACACCTCCCTCACTCTTCTTTTAGAAAATAAGTTTAAAAATAATATATATATATATATATATNTGTATGTATGTATGTATGTATGTATGTATGTATGTATGTATGTATGTATGTATGTATGTATGTATGTATGTATGTATGTATGTGAAAATGCATTCCTATATAAATGAATTAAAAAACAAAACAAAGAAAAAAATTAATTTAAACAAACAAAACATAAAACAAATATATAACCAAAATTAATATAAATATATATAAACAATGGGAAGGGGTAAAATTATTGAAATTACCACGCCCCCCCCCTGCCCCTTGTCGCCCATCCTTCCCCTTTCCTCCCCTCTCAAACACACCACCCCTTCTCTCCCTCCCAAACCCACCTCCAACTTCCCTTCACCCATCCTCCCCATTTTTCCATTCCTAAACCCCCAACCCCACCAACTCATACTTGTAGTCATCACTAGTATCAGATTCATTTTACTATTGGAGACACCAATATCCTCAATTGAGCACCAATTTAGAAATATATTGTGTAGGCACCAATATCCTTAGTTAAGCACCAACTTAGCAAGATATTGTGTAGGCACCAACCTACTAGAGACACCAATCTCCTCATTTGAGGACCAACTCAATAAGACCTTTATAGACGCCGATATAATATATTCATACACATAGTTCTTATTACTTCGCCTACATGATCCATACTTCATGCATTCAAAACATCATCATACCCTTAAATTTTATGTTCTAGAACCTCTCCTTGCTTCATACCCCATACATAGCTTCAAACCATGTTCAGATTTATCCTTCATGCCCTAGTGAACCTCATAGCACCATTTCTAGAATACAATTTCATACTACAATATCACAACCTCAAAACAATGCACTTTGCATCATCATAGACCTTATTCCTTCATAGTGCACCCTTAAAACTCCAAGAAAACTCCTCTTGCATACCTTTGGAAACCAAGAATACTCTTTGACTTCTCCTGTGCAACTCAGATCTCTTCTTCACACCTAAGACTTGATATTCTTCATTGGATGCTCTACAAATGTGCATATATATCCTATATTTATAATTTTTCTCTACTCACTTTTAGGGTCGACATGTAAAGGCTAGTTGGGCCAACCTAAACTTTCCGACTAGGTTGTCTAACCGAAAAAATCATGTCTCCTCATTTCTAAGGAGTTGGAGGTAATGCCATATATCATTAGAAAGGTATTGATACATGATTTCCAACCATATAACCTATGCTCCAATTTCATTTAGGTATTCATAGTAAAAATGGATTCAAAGATAGGGTATCCAAACTGAACATAAAAAATCCAAAAACATTATTTCCAAAAATCTCATCTTGCAATCTTTATCAGGGATAATTTATGGAAATTTATCTCAAAATTTAGAAACCTTGGCGAAACTTACTAGTCCTTAATATGCAAACTATAAAATGTTTGAAAATATTTTTGTAAAAATATTCAAATTTCTAAGGATTTTATATATTTTCTATAAAATTTGGGCTATTTTTAAGGTAAAATAATTTTATTCTATAGAATTTGGGTGAATCACTTTTAAAAAAAATGGAAATTGGTAATTGTATTTTTTGGAAAAGGCATGGAATATTAGTCCATGGGAGATATATATCCCGTAAAAAAAGTCCTAAGATTCTTTATCTTGGACATCTGTAGTCTCCCATTGTCTTTGACATCAATGATAACAATATTTTCAACACATCCTTCTCCTTTACATTGAATATAGTGTTCTTATGGCAACATGTTCCTTTGATCTCGAAAATAAACTAAGAATTATGAAGGATTCCTTCTCTATATTGGGTATGATTATCAAATTCAAAATAATCACTTGGTGTATGACAATAATTTAGAGTAAACAAATTCATACAAATATCGCAAAGTGGACCTTCATCACAAGATTAACTAGAATTATATCATTGAAAAAAATGATTAATGGAGGGTAGAAAGTCTATTTTTGTCTTGAGAACAACTATAAATTGACATATTTTTTGGTGTGGAAAAAATAAACTCTTCTTTTGGACTCATTTCACTCCTATTGTCTTCTATGGATGCGAAGTTTGGGGCTACAAAATATCTAAATAATTGTGAAGGAAGATTGAGAAAATACATGAGCATTTATAATTTATAATCTTAAAATTAAAAGCAATGCGCCTTTACCCTATCCTCCTGATAAAAGATAGTATTCCCCCATTTAAAGCATGGTTGAGACAGGGTATTGTTGAGGAAAAGATATGAGTTATTTTACTCAAGCATTTTCGAATCTTGCCTGGCTAAGAAAAGATAGTTGGGAATATCACCCTATGTTTTATAGCCTCGAAAAGTATTTCCCAATCCAAAAGTATTAATTACAAGTGCTTATGATGATTTTTTAAATGAAAAGATCACTGCAAAATATGAAATTTTTATATAATTTTATGAAATATACAAATTACAAAAAGTAAATGTGGAGATCAAAAGCAAAAGTAACCAAGCCACAAATTCACAAAAATGAGACAGAATAGCAATCACTTTATTTCATTCCAAGAAATCAAAGTATCTTTCTCTTTACAAAATCCCTGTGAGGGCATGGACCAAAGTCAAATTTAGATATCCCCGATGAAAACCATACAAAAGGACTCTAATAAGAAATAAAAACTGAACTTTAAAATCTAGATCATCTTGCCATAGACTGCTACCAACTTGACTCTGCACAATATCCTTTATCAGCTGTGAAACTCAATCCATAAACAAACAAGTATACACAGACTATCAAAGATAGATCAACACCTCTGAAACAAGCATCTGAATGATATGGTTCAACTTTGAACCTTGTTGTCTACAATAGGACCCTGCTGTCAAAAAGAGAATTAGGCCTTTAATCAACTGAAGAATGAATGAAAACTAAACTATCTCATGAAAACACAAGAGAAAACCCTGGTATTTCTTTCTCCTTCTATTCTCCTCTTGTTCTTCCTTCTCATTTGGATTTTATGTATTCCAAATCAGTTGAAGTAGTTCAACTACCTCATTTAGTTAAGTTAATTGAACTTAACTAATTTTAGTGTAGGTGTAGTAATAATAATAATAATAATTAAGGATCTTTATTAAATAATAACTAAGTAGGTGGGACCCCCTTGTGGCTCCCTTCTTTATTCTTTACAAAAACAAACACAATTATATAACCATTTAAACACATGCCTCCTTGTGGCTCCCATAAATATTTCCAAAATTTGAATATTAAATATAAAAAATAATTCAAATCATATCCAAAACATGTAATAATCACATTATCCCAAAAAAATAGCTTGTAGTCCAAAAAATTTTGCAGTCCATTGTCTTCAACAAATCAACCATAAACACATAAATTAAAATCCATATTTTCCACTTTGAGAGGCAATTCTTCTTTTGTCGTTGTTGTCCCCTTTGGAATTCCTAGAATTAGCCTTAGGTTGATTTGAACCTTGAGG
>ML785217.1:558359-570524 GCA_009831015.1 Picea engelmannii | reverse complement strand
CATTGTAGGGTGTGGACCCTAGTCTTGTTAGGAGGGGTGGAGGCATTTCCCACCATGTATCCTCCATTGTAGGGTGTGGACCCTAGTTATGATTAGGAGGGGTGGAGGCATTTCCCACCGTGTATCCTCCGAAACCTGAAGTCGTGGGAGGACGGTGTTAGTTGACGCTCCCCAAGACATGTGATGATGACTGTCAGATGCCTTCTAGGGAAGCTTGGTCGAGATAGCGACACTTCCGCTTACGGGTTCTATTTGGAGTTAGGTCAATATAGTTGACGCTCCAAGATAGTCTAGCAGATGAAGGATAGGAATGGAGATGGAAGTAGGTTAGGGAGGAAGGATGAGTAGTAATAGTTGAGACGGTATGAAGATCTGTCTTGTGGTGGAATTTAATGTTTTCCCTTCAAAAAAAAAAAAAAGAGAGAAAATGTGTATATATGAATGTTCATAACTTCGTAACTAAACCACAGTTGTCTAAAATAAAATTGTTGAACCGGATAATTGTAATTAAAGAATTTCTCAAACAATTGATTGGTTGTTGTCTTTTATAAAAGACTAGTCTTGCTAACTGGATAGAATGCATACATAAATTACTAAAGGATGGTAGTTTTGATTATTAGTACATGCACGAGACTTGCATGCACTAGCTACACGTGCATTTCTTGTACATATACACTAGTATGCATGAGTTTTCTTGACTTACTTACTGATAATGTCGGTTACTTGTTATGAATGTGTGAACCATGTTTCTTTTCCTTGGTACCATAAGACACCTTAACTTTGGGACGAAGTTTCCTGAAGGGGAGGTGTATGTAACGACCCTGCTTAAATAGATGTATAGGATTATTAATTGTAATTAATTTAATAATCTAACTGTCCTAAAAATTAGCTAAACAATAATTATTCCTTAAATAAATTTAACTATTTAATTATTATTAATTACTTGTTCATGATTGTCAAGGATTAATTAAGTATTAATTAACTCATTAATTAATAAGGTAAAGAAATAAAAGGAGGATAATAAATTATATTGTTAAATCAAGTTACGTACCCGGAAAGGGATAACATATTAACTACAAGAGGATAACATAATAAAGGAAAGGATAAGGGGCATTAACGAGGGGTAGGTAAGGGAGTAAATGCATGAGGCGGTGAAGGAAGGATATGGAGGTGGAGGAAGTTGAGGAAGGGATTATCATTTGGACGGGAGATTTTTGGAGGGGCTTTGGAATTTTGCAGAGAGGGGAGTTGAGTTTTGGACTCGGATTGGCTCAGTACAGGCACTGGGGTTGCTGGAGGTTTTGGGCACGGGGGCCAATATATCCATATGATATCCTGGAGCTAGGAAGTTACCTAGTTGGCAGGGTGGAACTAGGTTTTGGGAAGTGTTTACAAAGTGCAGCAGTGGTCAAGAAGGCAAGCGGACAAACGAAGGGTTATTAGCATCAGACCCAGGTATTTAAAATTTTGTAATTGTTTTTATTATGTTAGAAAATTTTAATATTCATTGTTAAATCTATATGCGAATATGCTCAATTAAAGGAATTTGATAAATTTTACTATTTTGCTCAATATAGAAGAAATTTGTGAATTTTCTGAAATCAATACTATTATAATTATGTAATTATTTGATGTTAAATCTATTCGGCCCCTTCAACAACCTCAGATAGAAAGATACAACTTGCAGAGAGCACCAACTCTCAGATTTCTCTAGCACCAACTAGATGGAAGCACCAACTCCCAGGTTTCTCTAGCACCAACTCCCAGGTTTCTATAACACCAACTCCAAGGTTTCTCTAGCACCAACTCCCAGGTTTCTATAGAACCAACTAGATGGAATCACCAACTCCCATATTATCTTCTAGCACCAACTAGAAGTTAGAGGACTACAATCCTCCCTAGCACCACCCTACCACCCTAATTGAATCTTGAAATTTTTTTACTTACTTGCTATGTCTCGGATATGGTTTGTTACAACTCCATGTCTCCTCTTCCTTCTTCATCTTATATCCTCTATTCTTCTTCTGCATCTTTCTTCTTCTATGCTTTGCTCTTTTTTTCTCCTGCGCTCACCACTGCGTCCTGTTCAACTTCTCTTTTTCCTTTTGTGATTTTTGTTGCATCTGCATGATCTTCACTGTGCCACTAATCTCCACTTCAGGTACTACATTATGTCTCCTCCTACCCACATGCATAACTGTCAAAAAATGCCACTATCTTCTATGTTTTGCATGTCTTTCTCACGTCGATTCCTATGCCTGATCATCATTGGAACTCTTCATATTCCCTGGTGGTTATTTTGTATCTATTCATCATCAGTGGTCATTATCCAAATATTCTTTGGCTTTTCTGGTAGTTATCCTGAACATGTTTATCACTAGTGGTCGTTATCCTGAGATCCTTTGGCTTCTCTGGCAGTCACAATTCTTTGTCTTCTCTAGAATTTACAGTCAATCGTTTTTGTATTCTTTGGATTCTAAGCCCCTTCCTTCACGTGACCACCGGCAGTGTCCATACGCCTATTCAAAAGGCACTTCGCGATCTTGGTCTAGCGAGTGCTAGGTCCTTTTTTTTCGATATGACCTTGGGCGATGATCTCACGTGACCACACGATTGCAGGTGCATCTAAAGGTGGTTTGGATCAAACTATATTTCAACCCTCAATTTACCTCGAGCCTCCACGTGTCCTTTCTCCAAAACTGTGGTTTTGATTGCGGCCCACTCGAGAAAAATTAAGACCCGAGCATGTTCTGACCCCACAATTGAGCATGACCGTTGATCTCCAATCCCTTGGCAATGCCACTCAATCAATGACTATTATCTTCCTTCATTTCCTCCTTCCATGTGCGATCACAGATCTCCACAATCCATCAACACGTAGCTTTCTTCCAAATCAATGGCTACGATTGATTCTGACCTTCTGGTATTCGGGAGTTTCAACTCTCAAATGTCTCTTTTCCCATATGCCAATCTTCCGAAGTGGAATATATATTGACACATATCTCCCTAAATCTACGATTAGGATCTCCTCCGTGAGTCAAACTTTCTGGACTTTCAATTCTCAAACTCTTGTTTCTTCCGTACGTCAATCTTCCAAAGTCGATGATCTGTAGACGCCTGTTCGAATAGATCAAACGATTTACACTTATCCTTTGATTGCTTAATCCGTTAGCTAGGACTTGATCAATAATTGTGATTGATGGCCACCATTTACTACGACACTTTGGTTGTTATACTTACGCTATCCTTCCACTGTATTTTGATCAACGGTTGAGAATGCACCCGAAGTGATCTTCAGATCGAACGACTTGTGTCCACTTTGGGACTTCAATATTCGAAACTTTGGGACTCTGTCCCTCGTGAATTCATCTCTTTGTCCCTTTGGCACTTTGGCCCTTCACGAATTTGGTCCTTCGGCACTTTGGCTCTTCACAACTTCGTCTCTTCGGCCCTTCAGCACTTCCTCCCTTCACGATTTCGGTCCTTCGGCACTTCATCTCTTCACAACTTCGGCCCTTCGCAACTTCAGCCTTTGGAACTTCGGAGCTTTTGTCATTTGTTGGTGGTGAAACTTCAAAAGTAAATATATCAGAGTGACGTAACATTACACATGTCACCTACTGACCTGGCACGGGCCAAGTGGTTTCCACATGTCACTCACTGACATGGTATTCCACATGTCCTTGATGACGTGGTCTTCCACATGTCCTTGTTGAGATGGTCTGCCACATTTCCTTGAATCAGACGGTTGAGGCTTACTTCGAGTCTTTACCCAGAGTCCACACATTTACACCACATCTCTTTTGGATCAGATGGCCCAGATCCACTTTAGATAATTCGATGCTTGAGATCTTCTTCAGACAATCTGATGACTGAGATCTACTTCGAATGATCCGATGGTAGATAATTTATTTTGGCTCTCCGGATTTCCAGGCTTCAGGGATTTCAAATCTCAAAATTAAACTTCTCGAAGTGATTTTTCTAGATTTCACGATCCATCACCACATATCCCTCTGGATATGACGGTTGAAATTTACTTTGGCTCTCCGACTCTCTGGGATTCAGGTATTTCAGTTCTCAACTTGAAATTCTTAAAGTGATATTTTTCTGAAGCGTAACCTCCTCATAACTTTAGACCCAAAATGAATGATGTTCATTTGATTAAGGTCTTAGATGAATGTCTCGATCTGTCTACGATGTATCTTTTCCTTGGATTAAATCTAAGGACTCTCCATCTTTGCCAATCCTATCCTTCCACTTAATTTGATTTGATGGTTGATGGAGATTTGGATAATCGAATTCTCAAACCTTCTACCCCATTTATCCTATCCTTCACTTAATTTTATCTAATAGTTGTTGGTCCTCTGGATCGGTGATGCAACGACCACTATCTCTCTTCCTCCTGACCTTTTGATCTCTTCAACTTAGAAGGTTTTCTAAGTATTCAAGGGTCTCGACCTTTTCTCCTCCTACGAGCCCGTCTCTTGGACCTCGTATGAATTTCTGGAAAGCGCTATATCTTCTGATCTTTCTCGTCTTATTCTCTCTTGACTTCTTAAAGAGTCACTTCAACACTTAGCTGAATTATGGATCTGTGCACTCCTTGCATGTCCTTCGAAGTCTGAATATTCGAACTCTCATCGTTGCTTTCCTATTTTCCATCGTCAATGTTGTTCTTTCCATCAATGAAAAGCACACTCTTCCTGTAAAACATGCCAACAATATCCCCCTTTGGAATTAATGGAAACCCTAAAAGGATACACTATTCTGCTTAGACCTCCAACTATAGCATCCAGACCATAGTGTTTTCTCCCCCTTTGACATAAATGAAAAAGAAAATAGAGAGTGACTCTATGCTCCCCCTGATAAGAGATACTAGGAGCATATAGACTCTCTCCCCCTGATCAGATAGACTATTTAGATTGATAACAGGGTCATGCCCAACTTATGGAGTAGATACTCAAACTCCAAGTCTACAAGTGTCTGAATCATCCACAATACTGGGGTACAACAAGTGGTGGCTGCAATGTATTCATATTTTGTATTCTATAGGGAAATGGAATCTTGCTTCTTGTTCAATCGGGCTACAAGAGAATCTCTTAAAAATAATGCACCTCCACTTGTGCTTTTCCTTTCATCCAAGCAGTTATCCCAATTAGCATTTGAATAGACTGATAATTGAAATTTTTTTATTTCTAGGATACCATAGGCCATAGTTCATTGTTTCTTTCAAGTATCTGAATATTCTTTTGACAGCTAGCAAGTGACTATGTTTAGGTGCAGACTGATACCTTCCTACCATTCTGTTAGTAAAACAGGATCGTAGATCAATAAAATAAAACAAATGTGGAAATAAAACACAAAAGATACACAATACAATAGAGACACAAATATACGTGGTTTACCTAGTGTGGGATACATCCACCAGAGAAATTTTCAGGTCCTTCATTTATTATTATCCAGTAAATGAAGGGATACAACCTATAGCAAACCCATTGTAACTTCCTATTCATTCTCTCGCAGTCTCTTATCTCATAATATAATATTAGATATCATCCTTAGCCACAATACATTTCCCTCATAAAAGAGGGTTGCCTTCTAGGGAAAAAAACCCTAACATAATTTCTAATGTTAGATCTGCGACCTTATAATGAACGGTCCAGATTTACAATGAAATTACAATATACTTTCGGTAACCCCCCTCTACACTCCCCCACGTGGAATAGTGTACATTCTTTTGGGGTTTAAATTCTTCATGGGGTATAAAAACGACTGAAAACAAAGACCTCTAAATCTGGAAGATAATCAGGCTCCACAACCAACAATATCCCACATGGAGACTGATCTCAACAACTCCACCGTTGTTGTATCTACTGGACTATGAACCTTCTTGGACCTAGAAAATTTCTTCACCTTCATGCTTGAATACCAACTGAAACTGAGCAATAACTCAATTTCTTTGTGGTTACTCCCTTTGTTATCATGTCTACAGGATTCTGGCTAGTGTGTATCTTTTCCAACTTCAAATGTCCATCTTCCAAGATGGATAATATGAAATGGTGCCTCAGCTGTATATTCTTAGTCTTCGAATGGAAGGCTAAGTTCTTTGCAAGATGAATGACACTCTCAATTTCATAGTACAACCTGTTATTCTCATGCTTCTTTCCCAATTCCTCCATAAACCTCTGTAACCAAATCATTTATTTACTAGTCTCTGTAGTAGCAACATACTCTACCTCTATTGTTGAAAGTGAAACAACCTTTTGTAGTTTTGAAATCCAACTTATTGTTGTTCCACCTATAGTAAAAACATACCCTGTAGTGCTCCCCCTGTTATCTTTATCACCTACTATATTTGAATCAACATATCCCTGTAGAACAGTGTCTGAACCTCCAAAACATAATGCATGAGTAGTAGTACCTCTCAAATACCTAAGAATCCACTTTATTGCCTCCCAATGTTCTTTACCTGGATTGTTCATATATCTACTCACAACTCCCACTAGATGTGCAATATCTGGTCTTGTACAAACCATCGCATACATCAAGCTGCCAACTACTGATGAATAAGGGACCCTGGACATGTATTCTATCTCCTCATATGTCTTGGGACATATTTCCTTAGTTAATTTGAAATGGTTGGCCAAAGGTGTACTAACTGGTTCTGCATTCTACATTCTGAACCTTTCCAACACCTTCTCTATGTACTCACCCTGAGACAATGTCAATTTGTGATTTTTCATGTCTCTTGTTATTCTCATACCAAGGATTTTCTTTGCAGCACCCAAATCCTTCATCGCAAATGAATTAGCTATTTTCTTCTTGAGCACATTTATATCTTGCATATTAGACCCTGCAACAAACATGTCATCTACACATAATACCAAGATAACATAGCTTCCATTTTCTAGTTTTTTAAAAATAAACACAGTGATCAAAATGACATCTACTATAACCTTGTTTTGTCATAAACCATTCAAAATTCACATACCACTGCCTTTGGAGCTTGCTTTAGGACATACAATATCTTCTTCAACCTGCATACCAAATTCTCATTCCCTTTGACCTCATACCCCTGTGGTTGTTTCGTATAAATCTCTTCCTCCAAATCCCCATGGAGAAAAGTTGTTTTTACATATAATTGTTCAAGATGCAAATATTCGACTTCCATGAGACTCAAAATAGTCCTAATTGAAGTCATTTTAACAATAGGAGAAAATATTTCATCAAAATCTATACCTTTATTTTGTGCAAACCCCTTTACAACAAGTCTAGCCTCGTACCGCTTTTCTCATCCATCTTCTTCCTTCAAATTGTAAACCCATTTATTCTGCAATTCTCTTTTTCCTGTAGGCAACTGAGCCAAGTCCCAAGTTTGGTTATTTACCAAGGAATCCATTTCCTCCTTCATGCCTTTCTCCCACTTCTTTTTGGTGTCTACCTGCATTGCCTCTTCATAACATTCTGGTTCACCAGAATCAGTCAACAATAAATAATACAATGAAGGAGAGTATCGTTCAGGGGGTATACTTAACCTGGTAGATCTTATAACTACACTTGCAGGAGTTTGAGATACTTGTTGCTCCTGTTGTTGTACATTTTGATTTTCTGGTTCCTTTGGAATTTCTTTTCGAGTGATCTCATCAAGCATTATGTATTATGGTTTTTCTTTTTCCTGTTTCTTTCCCTGCAATTGATATTTGTACATGACCTTCTCATTGAATATGATATCTCTAGTCATTATTTTTTTATTTTCATAATCCCATAAGCGATAACCAAAATCATTAACACCATATCCAATAAAGGTACACTTCTTGGATTTTTCCTCAAGCTTTGTTCTATTTTCTTTATCAATATGGACAAATGCTTCACAACCGAAAGTCTTCAAAAAAGAATAGTTTACCTTTTTTTTTGTCCATTCCTCCTCTAGAATTCTACCATCCAAAGAGATTGAAGGTCCTTTGTTTATTAAGTAAACAACAATATCTACAACATTTTCCCAGAACTGTAAGGGCAAACTAGCATGCAATCTCATACTCCTTGCAGCTCCATGATTGTCTCGTTCATCCTTTCTGACATGGATGATTTTAAGGAAGGAAATTTATTTTAAAATGTAGAAACCTTGGTGAATCTTACTGATCCTTCATATGCCATATATAAATGTTTTATGATATTTTTATAAAAAATTCAAATTTCTAAGGATTTTATTAGTTGTATATAATTTTGACGATTTTTAAGGTAAAATAATTTTATCCTATAGAATTTGGGCGAATTGTTTTTAGAATAGCGAATTTCCTTTTGGTAAAAACCATGGAAGATTAGCCCATGAGAGAAATTTATCCCCTAAAATCATCTCTTCTTTCTGACACACCATTTTCTTGTGGTGCTCTTGGAACTGTCTTCTCTCTACGAATCCGATGGTATGTACAGTAATCATCAAACTCCTTGCTGGAATATTTACCTCCATTATCTGATCTGAGACACTTCAAATTTTTTCCCGTCTCATTCTCAACCAAAGCTTTCAATTTCTTAAAAGTATGAAAAACATCAGATTTTTGTCGAATGCAATAAACCCAAGTTTTTCTAGTTGCATCATCAATAAAAGTAACATAGTAATGAGAGCCACCAAGAGATGATACATGAATTGGTCCCCATACATCTGTATGCACAAGCTCTAACCTTTCACTCTTATTTTCTTTTCTGACTCCGAGAAATCTATCTCTCTTTTGTTTTCCATAAACACAATGCTCACAGAAGTCCAAATCAATTTGTTTAAGATATGGCAAAAAATTTATTTTTTGAAGTATCTGCATCCCTTCTCACTCATGTGTCCAAGCGTATGATGCCACAGTGTTGTATCCACTCCTGTAGAAGTTAAAGAGATAGAAGATTCAGTACTACCAGTACATAAATACAATGTACCTACCTTCTCTCCTTTTGCTATCACCAATGATCTTGTGATGACCTTCCACATCTTATCTGTAAATATGGATATGCAACCTTCACTTTCCAACTGTCTTGTTGAAATTTGATTTTTCCTTAGATTTGGAACATGTCTTACCTATTTCAACAACCATTGGTTTCCATTTCTTTGCTTTATTTTTACCTTTCCCATTCCAATAATTTTGCATGGTGCATCATCACCCAAATGAACCTGTCCAAAATCACCTTGAACATAATCTAGAATTTTTTCCCTATGGGGTGTGGCATGAAATGAAGCCCCTGAATCTACCACCCAAGTCTCAGAAACATTATCTACACAAAGAATCAAAGCATCCTGTAACACATCACCTGTTACATTTGCTTCTTGATTTCTCTCTTATGGTCCATCTCCTTGTTTCTTTGGAGCTCTGCAGTCTTTCTTTAGATGTCCTTTCTTCTGACAATCCCAACACTCTATATTTGCAAGTCTAGATTTGGATCTTCCCTTCCTATAATTCTCGCAGTTCCTTGATCCCTTTCCTCTATCCTTTTGTCTTCCCCTGCTCTCCATGTTAAACACATTCCCTGATGTCTCACTTGTTCTTTTCCGTCACATTTCATCACTAAGGATAAAATGAACAACATCATCAAATTTTAAAGTATTTGAACCAGAGACAGAGTTACTTACATCCATGAACAAGCCGTTCCAGCTTTCTGGCAATGAGCACAAGATTAGAAGAGCCCTGACCTCATCATCAAAGTCCACTTTTATAGAACTTAGTTGATTAGTAACTGTATTAAATTCATTTAAATGATCTGCAACATACCCACCTTCTGACATCTTCATATTAAATCATCTCTTCATTAGAAATACCTTATTGGACGTCGAGGGTTTTTCATACAATTTAGCCAATGTGTCTATCAAACCCTTCATTGTGTTTTCTTTCAAAATATTGAAAGCCACCGACACTTCCAGGCTTAGTCGTATCATTCCTAGACCCTTTCTATCAAGAATATCCCATTCTTTTTCCTTCATAGCCATCAGATTCTTTGCTATTCTTCCAGATGGTAGAAATAGATCCTTTTGATATAAATAGTATTCCATCTGCATCTTCCATAAATGGTAGTTTTGGCCATTAAATTTTTCGACCCTAAACTTTCCATCTTCCGACATTGCTCCCACTCGAACTAGGAACCCTCTTTTCCTGTGAGTTACCTTTCCCTATGATACTAGTTGTTAGAAAAACAAGATCGCGGAGAAATAAAATAAAACAAATGCGGAAATAAAATACAGAAAATACACAATACAAAAGAGACACAAATATACATGGTTCACCCGGTGTGGACTACGTCCACTAAAGAAATTTTCATATCCTTCCTTTATTATTATCCAACAAATGAAGGGATACAACCTACAACAAACTCATTGTAACTTCCTCTTCATTCTCTCACAGTCTCCTATCTCATAATACAATATTCTCTATCATCCTTAGCCACAATACATTTCCCTCATAAAAGAGGGTTGCCTTCTAGGGAAAACTACCCTAACATAATTTCTATCGTTAGATATGCGACCTTATAATGAACAGTCCATATTTATAATGAAATTATAATATACTTTCGGTAACCCCCCTCTACACTCCCCCGTGTGGAAGAGTGTACATTCTTTTTGGGTGTAAAGTCTTCATGGGGTATAAACACGGCTGAAAACAAAGACCTTTGAATCTAGAAGATAATCAGGCTCCACAACCAACACATTCCAACAACATGCATTATGTCTGGACGAGATGTTGTTCTTCATATTCATTATTCTCATCATCTTCTTCATCTGACTTGGTTCTTATTCTCTATTGATCTTTTACTGGAGCTTCTTCATCAATTCGAACATCAATACAATCTACTAATTTATGCATTCTTTTGTTGAAGCATCTGTATCCTTTACTGTTCATTGCATATCCTCAGAGGATACCTTCATCAGATCTACCATCGAATTTTCTTAAATGACATTCCTCCTTATATTCCTTCAGAACATAGACATTGTTTTAAGTTCTAACCCCTTTTGCAATCAACTCTCCTGTGTTCACTGTTTTTATTTTACAATCCTTGGCAGTGAAACTAACTTCACATCCTTTTTCACACACCTGAATGACACTAAGAAGATTATGTTTTAATCCATCAACAAATAGTAAATCTTGATATTTTCCTCTTCCATTACTTAATCTTACTAGACCTTTACCTCTGATCTTTCCTCGAGCATCATTTCCAAAAGTCACATTTCCTGATTTACTTTCTTTGAGTGATAGGAACTTACTTTTGTCACTTGTCATATGCCTGGAGAATCCGCTATCAATATACCAGGGGTTCTTTTGTCTTTGATATGATAGCACTAATACACACTTGTCACCTTCTTTCTTCTTCCAAAACTTGATGTTTTCAGCTCTATGATTTGAATCTGGCTTATAGTTCTTTAAGCAACAGTCTGGAGTTGTATGTCCATAATTATGGAAGATGTAACATTCTAGTTCATTGAATAAAGGATCATAACGTTTGTTATGTTTAATTTGCGTCTTTTTCCCATCCATCACATGATTTGTAGTCTATGGTTGTTTGTTACTTGGATGTCTCATTCTTTGTTGTGGCAAATATTTATTCCTTGGGTGTCTTGATTTCTCATGTCTAAATCTTAAGGAACAACTTATAGCTTTGTGGCCAAAGTTAGAATAGTAGAAACAATATCCATAGAAAAGATCTTTGTACATGGAAAATGGTTGTCTTATTTGAGTAGGTCAATTTCTTCCATGCTGATGATTTCCTTGAGCAGAGGGTGTATTATTTATTTGTTCTACAGATTCAGTTCTAGCACCTTTTTCTTCACTCCTCCTTGGAGGATGATTATCTTCCTTTGTCTCTGCAGGTTTTTTTTTGTCAATGGTTGTATATTTGACAAACTTGATGGATTCTTTGTTGCTTGGTTGACCACTACTTGATCCCTTTTCATAAACCAAACCAGTTTTCAACTTTGGAATCCTTTGTTGATTCAGAATGGTGGCGAATCCTTCTGAGGCTTTGATACTTGACAAATTTTGCAAGATACCAGATTTATAAAATATGCAGAACAGAAACGAAATGCTAGAAATGACAGAATAACAGTAAAATATCCAGCATAATCTTCACACTACACAGAAATGATATACGAAATAGCAACAGAAATAACACTTTGAATCAGATAGCAATGTTCACAGG
>ML785217.1:517465-536714 GCA_009831015.1 Picea engelmannii | reverse complement strand
GCACAATATATGAGAAATAATCAATAGTTATTGTTCAAGGGAAGTAATGACTTCCAAAGGTAGCTACAACTTCCAAATGTAAAGGGAGGGATAAACCTCCAAGAGGAAGATACAATCCTCCAATATCAAGAGAGAGTTGAAATTTCCATCCTTGCCCCTTCCTTCCACCGAAGAATATATGAGAGATAATAAAACTTTACATTAAATCATCACCATCGACAAATCATCACATAGAACCTGATAATGCTTCTTGAGACTTATTCAATTTTTGCAATTCTTCAATTCTTGGAGTACTCTGATCCTATAGATAATATTACTCAATGTATTCTCTGAAACTCCTCCAATTTTCACTCCTTGAATCCTCCCCAAAAAGAGGTTATAGAAAGAATGGTAGACTTTATTCAATTCTGGTCTATTCAGGAGAGTGAACTTGCACATAATGCCCCATGCTCAATAATTAACATCCAATTCTGAAAAGTGCACAAAAGAAACTAAAGTCCATATTGTTCCCAATGAAATTTGTCCCACTTCATTTGGATTCTCTATGAAGAAGTTATGTATGTTTTACCCGGAACACATGTTTATTGACTAGCTTCAGGACTGGTCACAAATCCTATCTTCCACAGAGTGTATCTCCATAATTATAGCGAATCAAGAGCTGAAATTTTTACCAAATGTACCTTGATATGTCTTCTCTATACCATAGAGATTTCACCATCTGAATCGCTCTAGAAAAAAATTTATATCAAAAATGGTAAGATGACCTGAAAAAAACCTTAGAACACATCACCAAAAGACTTCATCCTCCCTTGAAATCCATCTTTATTTTCTTCTTATTTCCTCTGAAATTCGACTTGTATCAAATGAATGTATAATTATGTTTATTTATACCATTTATGCCACTTCCTTTTAACATTAGGGCCATCCTGACACTTTCTTATTTTGTAATTCTTTTCTTTAATTATCTTCAGGGCCTACATGTACTTCCTTCTTCAATTCACTTTGTCTTCTTCAAAAAATCATTTCTCCTCAACCATGAGGATCCACGTGACGTGCCACATAACACTGGAAACAACATGATGTATACTATCAATCCATGGGTGTTGTATCTACATGTGCATTTTCCTTCATGTCCAAATACCTTCATCAATCTTGTGGTCCAAAACCCATGACTAGGGTTGACATCAATGACAACAACCAATCTTCCAACACTAGAGTGGAATCATGTGGAGATCATGTAATTATAGCAAGGTAACAACAAATGTACGCGCACAACATATTTTTGGTTAGATAGTATTTTTGTTGGGTTTATGATCAAATTTGTTGTAGATACCGCGAAGTCTTACAGTGCAGTAGAGAATGATTTTATAAAAGGACCCAAAGGTAGGTATATTAGATCGGTGTATACTTCAATCAAGATTTTATTGTATAACAATGGTGCGATGACCATGGAATCAGACAGCTAAAATTCCCTTCGTGCATGGGGAAAGGGGGGAAGCACTGACAAGAGGTGGGGAAATGGAGGAAGAAATGGATAAGGGAAAGAAGAAGGAGGCCATGGACCCAATCATGATGGATGGAGACTAGATAAAGAATTTAATGGAAACAACTAGAAATACGTGCAGTGGAGCACCCTACTGATATAAGATGAATAACAAGAAGAGAGCCATAGTTGATAGAGAGGTATTGGAAAGTGATGAAGAAGAGGTAGAGGAGCTTTGGGCTATGGAGCAGATTGAGGAAATCATATGCATAACATATGAAAGGAAAACAAGAGGTCCAAGGACAGGTACAGAGGGAGGAACTCCAATCCAGATCACCGTAAGTGTGGAACCTACAACCCCATGTACGACTAGTACATAATAAAGAACACCAACATTTAGAAAACCAAATTTTAGTGGAAGAAAAATAGAAGGAAACACATCCAAACAAGGATCAACAACTGGAGGATCCAGTTCAGGAAGTAACAATCAAATATATACATTTCATGGAGGTACTAGTTCAACATAGTTTAAAATGGTAGGACATGATCCCACGATCAGGTTACCATCATTTTGGGGAGAGGCATTAGAGGACCCTAAAAATCACTTATTCATCTACGAGAAGATTTGGGAAGAAAATCATATCACATATGAGGATACAAAACTTGCATAGTTAGATATCACACTAAGAGACTTTGCACTAGATTGGTACATGAGCCTAGATGTAAACAGTCCACCAAGAGTAACAAGGACTATTTTAGATGTGAAAAAACTATTGATAAATGAATTTTAGAATCCCAGCTCAGAATATCAGTATATGAATGAAATGATTGAAATCAGGAAGAAAATAGGTGAGTTTGTTTGGGAGATTGATCAGAGGTTTAAACGCTTGAAAGGTAAGTTGAAATATGTAATTACTGACATGCAACATAGGCACTTATTTGTGAACTCACTTTTACCACATTTTAAATACCCCTTAAGACGACGGAAGTTCCAAACTTAGGCAGAGGCTCTACAGGAAGCCTTACAACTGGAAGAGAACCAATATTAGAAGACAGATCCAACAATAGAGGAGTTGAAGGAGCATCTAAAGAACCTAACATTTCAACTTAACCATAATAAGGGAAAAGAGAAAAGAGAATTTGTTTGGTGGACCACATGCAAGACAAAAGGACACCATAAGAATGAATACCCAACTTTCACCCAGTACATGGAAACAGGAGTACCAAATCCTTTTCCAATAGGAGGACCATGGTGCAAGATTTGTAAAACACATCGGCATGATCCATATCACTGTCCAATGATGTAGAAGAATAATATAGTACCCAAAAGTTCATACTACAATTTTTGCAAGTCAGTGGGTCATGATGATAAAGATTGTAGGACAATGGAGCTCATGAGAGAAAGAACTTCATATACTTATAGGGTGCAAGAAAAAATTATGACAAGACAAGTTGCACCTTAGTTCAACCAGGTACCACCACCATATAATAATGCACAACAATAGTATAATAATGCACAGCCACAATACAACAAGGCGCAACCACAGTATAACCCTGCATAATACAATCAGGTACCTCATTACAATGCACCGTGAGGAGATTGAGGTGGATACAAAGGTGGATGATGAGGTAGAGGAGGATTTGGATGAGGCAGAGGTCCAGTAGTGTGTCACCACTTCCAAAAACTAGGACATTATGAAAGGGAATGTCCACTTCCACCAGTGACATGTATGTATTGTCGCGCAGTAAACCATGATACAAAATATTGTACAAGACTCTTAGGAAATATCCAAGAAAAGAGGAACCAGAACAACCAAAATGTATAGTGGATTTTTGCATAAGCCAGGGATTATGGAAGAAACATCAACATATTCAAGAGAGGAGGAGCTAAGACATGAACTAACGTCGTAAGACAATACCTAGCGCAACATCAATGGGTGAAGAAGAATACCAAACCACAGAAGCAGTTTGATGCACGAAAGGAAAAGGAAAAATTCAAGGAAGAAAAATAGGAGTTTCTCAAGAAAAACGTTGCATCTACATCTGCTTCTCAGCAAACTCAAAACTCACCAATGTACGAAATTCCCTCCTCAATGGACTACACCAGTGAAGCACAACCTTTAGAGAAAGTAAGTAATATAAGAATTTTTCTGGAATCCTGTGTTAAGTTATTAAAGGATCCATCATCTATCAAGATATTACAAAATCTACTAGAAATATGTAACACATAGGTAGAAGGGAAATTACATCATAAAATAGTAAATCATCTCCATACAAGAAGAAAGACAAGTAGGGAATTCAGACTAAATGATAACATTGGAGATTTCAATATGGGTGATATCATACTAGATTTAGGCTCTGAAGTAAATGTGTTACCTAAGTAGACATGGCAGTGCATGGGAGAAACCACATTAGGATACTCACTTGTCCAATTGAAATTAGAAAATCAACCCAGAGTTTTACTAATTGGAAGGATTAAAGGTGTGACAGTAGATTTGGATGGAGTGCGCACTATGGAAGATTTTGAAGTAATGGAGATAGTATATGGAACAACACCTTATCCAACATTTCTTGGAATGGATTAGGAATTTGATAATCAGGCCATAATCAACTTGAAGACAAAGAAAATGATGTTTGAATCAGGTGAATATAGAGTCATTGCACCATTATACCCTTCATAAGGAGAAAGGTTTGTAGAACCCAATTATTTAGATCTGGAGGAAATAAACTAGTTGTACAGAACCATCGCATGTGAAGAAGATTGTGTCAACCCAACTGCAGATGGGGTACTTAGCTAGAGAAGAATCACACCATGTGCTTCTGACTCAGATATAGGTTTGGAGAATTGGCAGAAGATATTACATGAATTTTCCACAATAAGGTGCGCAATAATAGACCGTGCAGTAAGATGGGTTGGTACAATGATAAGAGAACCTCCCATTTTTCATGGGGTAAATGACCTAGAGGAATTTTTGACAAAATATGAAGAGGAAGTATTAGAAAATCAGAGGCCCTTATCCCTAGATATTTCACTCAAGGAAACACCTGCAAGATGGTGGGGTGTGCACAATGAAACCATTCAGAACTGGTATCAATGTAAATGACTATTGCGCATTAGATTCGGCGCAGAGCAGAAGAGAAATAAAATATAGAGGTATGATGGGAAAGGAACACCAACAAAACATTTGGAGAAGTGCATAACACAATGGAGGATGACATCACCAGAAGAATGGCCTCATCACTTTATCCACACATTGGAAGAAATCTTAGAGAACTGGTACATAGACCATGAGATGCACAGAGGCACCACATAATGGACAATATTACAGTAGAAATTTGTAGTAACATTCTCATTTGAACATGAGAACCCCAACATTGATTCAGCGTTGAAGGAGGTAAGAGGTGTGATATTTATTGATGAGCCAGAGGTTGAAATCATGACAGAGTATCAACAATAGAACATACAAACAGTCAAAAAAATACTTTCATGTTATCATGTTGAAGAAGAAGCACCAGATGAAGACGGTTCGTGTAACATTCATATTACATAAATTGAAGGTGAAAGAGAGGTGGAAGGTCCATCTCTAGAGGCAGAAGTATTTTTTGCACCAATCAAAGTTAAGAAAGCCAACATTGGGACAACTAACAATCCTAAAATGGAAACTATTGGGATGAACAAATAGTAGAAAGAAAAATAGATTTACTGCGTGAATATAGTGACCTGTTCCCAATGACCTTTACAGAGATGAAAGGCATAACAGGAGATCTAGGAGAGATGAATATACATATCAAACCTGAGGCAAGACCTATTAGGTAGAGAACTTATAGACTGAATCGAGTATATAAGCAGAAAGTGAAAGTAGAAATTGACAGAATGTTGGAAGCTAGTATCATAGAACTAGTAGAGGAATATGAATGGATAATTCTTATGGTAGTCCAAGAAAATAAACAAGGGGGTAGAAGGATCTATGTAGATTTGATAAAATTGAATGATTCTTTCTTACATGACCCTTTCACTACCCATTTTATAGATTAATTCTTAGAGAATGTGGGAGGCCGTGAAGCATATTCATTTACAGATGGATTCTCAGGCTACCATCAGATCAAAATATCTCCAAAGGAAAGGTATAATACTACTTTTTCTATAGAATGGGGATCCTACCAATATACAATCATTCCATTTGGGTTGAAGAATGAACCAGACATATTTTCAAGAGTAGTCATAGCTTCTTTTAAGAATTCATACATCAGTTTCTAGAAGTATACATGGAAGATTGGATTGTATATAGTCTGTTAAAAGATCATGTAGAAGTGTTAAGACTAATGTTGGAAATATGTAGGCAATGTCAGATATCATTGAATATTAAGAAACACATTTTTGGGATTCCTTTTTGGAATATTGTTGGGACATATAGTGTGTAAACAAGCTTTAGTAGTGGATCTAGTTAAGATTGGAGTCATTGTCAACTTACCACAACCAAAGTCAGTGCACCAGTTGAGAGTAAAAATGGGACATATAAGCTATTACATGAAATTCATAAAGGGGTATGCACAGGTTACTACACTGATCTAAAAATTGCTAAAGAAGGCTATCAAATTTCAGTGGAATGAGGACTGTCAACAAGGTTTGGACACCTTAAAAAAAATATGGTCACAACACCTATCCTATTATTCCCATATTTGGAAAAGACATTTCATGTGCATGCAGATGCATCATCCATAGAACTTGGAGAAATTCTGGTGTAGCCAGGAGAAGGGGACTTAGACCATCCATATCCTTTGCAAGAAGAAAATTGTCAAAATCAGAGAAAAATTACAACACCACAAAAAGAGAAGGTCTAGCCATGGTATATGCACTTCAAAACTTCACGCACTACTTACTGGGGAAACACTTTAAAATGTTCACAGACCATTCTACCCTCAAATATTTAGTCAACAATCTAGTGTTGGGGGGGAGGATCTATATATGGCTATTGTTATTCCAAGAATTTGATTTCCAAGTGATAGTCAAACTAGGGAAGTTGAATGCAAGACCTGATCACCTGTCAAGGGTAACTAATGGAGAAGAACCTGCCAACTTGGAAGAAAACTTCTCTGATGTGAAACTATTTTTAGTACATATATTTGATGAATACTTTGTTGATATTATTGAATACTTAAGTAAATGAATTACACCACAATATTTTAGCACCGCGCAGAAGAAACATCTAGTAGTCAGAGTTGCAGAATATCAACTTATTGTAGGACACTTATATAATATGGGCATAGATAGAATTTTTAGAAGGTGTGTATTAGAAAATGAAAGGCTTGGAATTTTGGAAAAATCTCATGAAGTTATAGATGGAGGACACTATGCAAGAAATATATCGCGCAGAAGGTATTTCACGTAGGATTATGGTGGGAAACAATCCATAGAGATGCCAAGGAATATTTCCATAAATTTGATGTATGTCAAAGGGTTGGAAAACCCAACAGATGGGATCAGATGCAATAGACTTTGCTGGACCAATTAATCCACCAAAAAAAAATTTAGGAGCTAGGTATATCATTACTATGACTGAATACTTAACAAGATGAGAAGAAACAACACCAATGAAAGATTGCAGTGCAGAGGCAACAACACACTTATTTTTTGAGAAAGTGATCACCAGATTTGGATGTCCAAGAATTTTGATGAGTGACCAAGGCACTCACTTTATCAAAAATACCATCAGGGCTATGACTAAGGAGTTTTAAGTCCATCATCAGAAGAGTACAACATACCATCCTCAAGCAAGTGGAACGGTAGAATTTTGGAATAAGATCTTGTAGAATTCTATGAAAAAGTTCTGCAATGTCAACAGGGATGATTGGGACTTGAAAATACCAACAATACTATCGGAATATAGGACCACATGTAAGAAGTTGACAAGATAGACACCATTCAAATTGATGTATGGGAATGAAGCAGTGGAACCATTAGAATTTTTGGTACCTATTCTGTGAGTAGGAGAAATTACCAACATGACAGAAAGAGGCACAGTAAAGGAAAGGTTTAATCAACTAATGGAGATGGAAGAGGACATGATTCTGGCAGGATTTCACCAGGAAGTACATAAATTAAGAGACAAAGCATGGCATGATAGACATATTAAGAATAAGAGTTTCAAGGAAGGAAACCTAGTCATTCTCTATGACAGTAAATTTTTTCAACATCTTGGTAAGTTTAGAATGCATTGGCTAAGGCCATATGAAGTAAATACTATCAAAGATGGGGGATTTGTATGTTGACGATTAAAATCGCAACGAGGATTTCGCCTGCAAAGTATTGCTAAGCCTATTATTTAAACTATGCCAATGATATATAATACTAGTAGGTGGGACCCCCTTGTATATTGGAGGATCAAAGATAGTCTTTTTACACATTTTATGGTGTTGTTTCGGTGATGCTTACAGGGTTCTACATGATTGATGATGAAATCTTGGTTTTATTTACGACATATGGCATATGGATAATGCACTTTATGTGATGATTTCATTATTCTAAGATCTAAATTCTATGTATGAAGTGGCATATATTTATTGTTATTACATTTGATAGTGTCACCATGATTTATTATCTGTTACACCTACACAAAACACACGTTAGTAACAACAAGAAACAAGAGCAACAAAAAGAGACTTGGAATAAATCCAAGAAAAGGAAACTATGCTATGTTATGTTATACTATGTGCAATTGAAATTTAAACAAGTTGATGTTAGTCCTAACTAGAAATGTTAGTGACTATACAATTTTATTGATTTATATGGGGCGCATGTGATATATCTTATAGTATGGTTATGGAAATGGTTAATATGGATTGGAAAGAAATGTGTGCAAGTTTCGATGCATGTATTAATGGCATGGATGAATGGTTGGCTAGCTGTCGTTTACTATGTAATTGAATGAGATAGAGGATGGAAGCGACGTGCATTAAATGCACGTCACTACATACTTCTCCCACTGGTCGTCACCCTAGCATGGTTATTGTTCATTTGGTTTTTTGTTGTTCTTAAGCTATGAGATTCATGCGTAGAAGGACCTACTCGACCAAGCTCACATTTTTAAGGATTTTGGTTATAGGTATGGTTTTTTTCACCCATCCATGAATTCTCTTTGTGTATGAAATGAATGTTGGCTCGATAACGTATTGGTCTATGTTTTCTTGAGGTTGACAACTATGTAAATGAATGGTTTTTTCTCTAGAATGATTGTGTGTTATTCATTGCAAATGGAAAAATTGATGGTTGAAGTCGTGATTTCATTGGTTGTTCTATGTGGTGGAAACTGTGTTGACTCTTTGTGGTATTTATGGGTTTTTGTTGGAGGGTTTCACTCTGTTAGCCTTGTTTTCCATCTCCTCACAGCTATGGTAACCACACCTGGTTGTATTTGGTGTTATGGGGTTGTTGTGTATGATTTGAACCACCTTTTGGTCACTGCGTATCATTTTCCACCTAGTCGTGGGCTCATTTTATGTTATTGGTATCCACAGAGCTGGTTATGGGTGGATATTATGCCAAGAAGATTTCATTAGGTTTGTTGGTACTACCTTGGCCTTACATTTCTATCAGCATTATTTGACTATTGGGGAAAAACACGAGGGTTATGCCTCTGTGTGTTCTCGGTGTTGGTTACTGGCCAGTAAGAAACCTCTGCTCCTCTGCATCATGGGCTACCCTACCTAGTGTCAACTTGTCACCCTATATTACAAGCTAAGGGTTATAAGGTTTATGGTTCCACCATGATTGTCTCGAAGGTTCTCGCCACTGTCGATATGGTTGACCTCTAGTCTCCCTGTTTTGGTGACCAATCGAACCCTTGATTATTTTATTCATTAGTTACAGAGCCCGATTTTGATAAACTAAACCAGTCACACCATGTCGGGTATCTTGTTGACTGTCATGAGTGAGTTGAGTGGCATTGACATTGGATTTGATTATTGGCTCGTCTCTGTTTGATCGGGTTGATTGGAGAGTTGTAATTGGAAATGATAATTGGTATATAATTGTTGCTTTATTTTATATGATAGTTGAATTGATAACTTGACATCATTTAATTGGTCTATTGAGAGTGAGAATAAATGTACAGTCACAGAGATGCATCTTTTCATTATGCGTTGGTCTGTGTGTTTCCTAGAGCATGGTATAAATTCAAGTGATGGTTGTTCTTTCTGTGTGTTTAAATTTCTCGATCAAGATTATTGCAATTTGATGTATTAATAACTATGGCCTAGCTGTCTACTGTGTATGATTTATAGACATCGTGCATTGTTTGGTTTTATTGCACCATCAGAGATTAGCTTGGGGTTTTGGTAGTATGGTTTCATTGAAAATTTAATGGTTAAATTTTTCAAAGGAATGGCATTGGGCATGTTTAAAAAGAGTCTGTCCAACTCTGGAAAGACCCGTGTCTATGTTTGATTTGAGAAATTGATTTATGGATAGTGGTTGACATTTTTTATGCTGAACAAAGTTGAAGCAATATGACTGTGTGTTCCTCTGGATGTTGTTTTAAATATAAAAGGGAAGAAAATGAAAAGAAATAGAATCCTAGTAAACAATATGGGTGAATTCTGAGTAAACAATATGAATTCTGAGTATAATTATATTATGTGTTAATTGAAAGTTTTTAAGGAATTTGAATGTAGGACAGCGAACAAATGTTAACACACAGTAATTGGCCACAGTAATTGTTTAATTAGAACTAAAATAGTTGTATTGAATACATAATTGTTTTATGGATTACTTAATTGATTTTTCGAGCAATACTCTCTATTTTCCCCTACCATTATTTCATTTTTCGCTCATTACAATTCCCCTCACCTTCCCATATTCACTATCCACTCCATGCTCCTAAAATTTAATTATAGTTAAGAAAAGTTTTTTATTATGATAGTCAAAGGATCGCAGGGATGAATTACAATGATATATTCTTTTGGTTTACAATATAGTTGATTGTTTGATGTTTGTGAGAAGCAATCATGATCTTTTCCCCCTCATTTTAACATTTTTCGCTCAATACACCCCTCGCATATCCCAAAACCCTTGTTCACCCCTTGCTCATTGAAAACTGTTAAATGATTTGTATGGATTGGATTGCATGAGTCTGATATGTTGTTGAGCCAAATTTTATTTCATATTTAAAAGAGTTGTCATGTATGGTTGTTAAAAAAACTATTTGCTAATCAATTATGCATATAGGAATGAGGTTTTTCAGCAGAGGTATCCATGTTCGGGGTAACCGAGGTAGAGGAAATTGGAACAAGGGCCCTAGAAGGCCAATATTCTCTATACACTTTGATGCAGACTCGCAAGAGTTAGGCCAGTTGTTTCAAGCTGGATTTTTAAACTGGATTGGGCAAGCAGTGGTCCCACCTAGGCCTGAAAGGCCTCCCTTCCAAGCCCCATTGGTCCCTGGTATCCAAGTGCCTCCTCATGTCTCACTGCAACCTGAAGTCCCCGAAAACGACTGATGGAAAGAGATTGTCCACCCGACAGTCTCCCAACATCATGGTTGGCCTAACTTGTCTTTACCTTCTCCCCCACCTATTAATCAAATTTTCCAAGATTCCCCTATCCACTCACCAGTTTAGTCTTCCCATGTAAGAAAAAGGTTGAAAATCGAGGCCCACCATGCCCCTGACAAAGGAAAATCCATTGCTGCCCTTTCCTCACCCTCAAATGACTCTGATAAATCTGTGTCCTCCCGCATGCATTTGGGAGATAATTGATCTCATGTGATCAATGAGATTAGGAGTAAAGGCTCCACACGGCCTAAGGACAATTCAGAGAGGTCAAAAGGTGATAGCAACAACAAGGGAAAGATTGCCTCCCAGAGTGGCAAATATGGATTTTAAGTTTTTTTTTATTAATTGTTGAGAACAATTGACTTCTGAAATTTTGGATAGCACACTATTTTTTGGATATATGGGTAATATATTTCTGGAAATAATTTCAATTATCATTGATATAAATTGTCAAATATGAAGTGATGATGGGAGTCACAAGGAGGGATGTTTTGTTTTATTAACTAGTTGCGTTATGATTGTTAAAGAACTAAAGAGAGTCACAAGGGGTCCCACCTACTAGTTATTATTTATTTAAAACCGTTATTATGATTTTATTACTTTTCCCCCTTAACTAAAAAATTGGTTGAGTTCTAGTTAACTTAACTAAAGAATTATTTCAACTACTTCAACCAATTCTAATTTATTAAAGGACAAAGGAAAAGGAGGAACAAGAGGAGAATAGAAGGAGAAGCATACTAAGGGTCCTATTGTAGACAACAAGATTCAGGGTTGAATTACATCATTCAGACACTTGTTTTTCAGAGGTGTTGATCTATCCTTGATATTCTGTGTAGACTTGCCTGTTTGTCAATTAAATTTCATGACTGACGAAGGCTATTGTGCAGAGTCGAGTGGGAAACAATCTGTGGCAAGTTGTTCTAGCTTTTAAAGTTTATTTTTTTACTTTCTGTCAGAAGTCCTTTTGTATGTTTCATCGGGGACATCTAAGTTTGACTTTGGTCCAAAACTTACTCAGGAAATTTTGTAAAGAGAAAAATTCTTTTGATGAATTGGAATGGAATAAATGATTGCTTTACGTCTCATCTGTTTCGATTATTGACTTGGTGTCTTTACTTCTGTCTCTATATTTATTTTAGCATCTGTTATGTTCAGAAAATTACATAAATAATGATTTTTTCTGCAAGCTTTTAGTTATAAAAAAAACCAGCCTAAGCACTTGTAATCATTACTTGTGAATTAGGATACCAATTTTGATGGCTATAAACATAGGGTGATATTCTCGTCTACATTGCATTAGCCAAGCAGGATCTGAAAATGTTTGAGTAAGATCATGTCATATCGTTTCCTCAACACTGTACAACTAAAGGACTTGGGAGGAACAAAACTCAAAGGAATGATCAACGGTAGTTGAATGGAACTATACATGGATAGTTGACCTCCTAAACCTTAAAATTCATAGTGCAGTGAGAAAGGAATGTATATAAGTGCACTATAGAAGAGATTAGGACGGAAAAATGAGAAAAAGAAATAGAAAGGAGAAAAAGAGGGAAAAATAAATAAACAAATAGAAAACGAAAGAAAAAAACAAAAATATGAAGAAGTTGACTAGACCATAAGAAGGAATGGAAAAAAGTCCCGTGCAACAATTATTGTGACAATATCAGTATACAGCGCATAGGGAAAAATGTTGTCAGCACAAAGGCACGCAAAAAGTGAGAAACTGACACAACCGGGTATATAAAATTTGGAAGGCACACGTTTATGTAACACTTAGCTATTTCTGAGTAAAAAGAAAGAAACAATGTGCATACCCTAGCTATAATTTTATGTCAAGTAAGTGTGTGAATTCAAGAGAGACTGGCCCCACCAAAGTTCGGTGTGCCAGGCCAGTACGTCCACATTACTCGACAGGGCCAAAGGTGTAACGAAATAATTCCACAGCCCGAGAACATGGTCGAGTTGGAGGATGTTACCACCCCAAACACAAAATCAATCATCCCAACACGGGTTAAGAAACAAACATTGACAATGTAGTAAGGAGAAATAGGGAAGAGCTCTGGGGCCTAGAATGGTATTTTGAACCCTAAATTTGAGACGCCTGCAAATCCTGACGAAACAATGGGACCGCGATAGTCCCATGAACATGAGGAAGTGTTGGTCAAAGATATCACCGACCGACCAAAGTCTGAAAGGGAAGAAGAGGATGTAGATGTAGCAGAGGGAGGCCCATATGCTACGGTACAGAAGAGAAAGGTGTTCGACACCATTGAGGTTACACTCACCTATCTCCCATACATAGTCATTACTGTGGATGATATGTTAGGAAAGTTACCTAAGCTTAGGAAAGCTGACCATGATGTGCGTGATGTGGATAAATTCCTAGAGTTGGTCGAGCAAATTTATCTAATAAACACAGGGGAAATTGGACCCCTAGATAAACCCATAATGGAGCCCTTGTAGTCGATAATGGGGATCTATAACTCAAGGATCATGAACCTGCGAGATATATCACATTTCGGGCATGGTAAGAATGTCAGGCTCTGTGTCAAATAGTTAGTCGCCCACATACATGGAGGCATATTGTGGATGGATAAGCTAGTTTAGATAGATGTGGCATTGATTTCCAATATCACAGGATTTCCCACTGTCGGCACGCAACTAGAGGAATACTTGGATAACAAGGCATGTGAGAAAGAAATCACATATATGGTTAAAGCGCATTTCGACACTACTCAGGGGAATAGAGGAATTGTGACCAATGATATCAATGAAAACACGATAAGGTTCTCCAAGAAGCTTATGGATTGTAAATTATTAAGGAAATGTCACAAATAAGAAGCGCCAACATGCGTTATTGCAATAGTTGCGCAGTGCACGAAAGGGGTAATGTTCAGTTGGGAACCATACCTATTGAATCAGTTCTTAATAAACTATAGAGACATGTAAGATAATGGAATTGAGTTCCATTACAACTGGTTGATCATTCCGATAGCATTGGCAGGATGGCAAGAGACAAAATTATTATCATTCTTGGATAGGAGGGGGAAATGTTATGTGGAAATATATGAGTCTCTTTGGATGGCCAAGGAAAACAACATCATTTTTTCAATGTTGCTAGAGGAGATACCACAATGCATAGCGAATGTGTGGCAAATACTGGTGGAGGTACTCGAGGAGATAGAGGGGATAGCCAAGTTCAAGGAATCCAGACATCACATGTGGATCCAAGAAGCAAGGGATCCAAATAAGGCCTAGATAGAAATGCAGTACTACGTAACCAAAGAGGAAGTGGAATGGATAATTAAAGACTAGCTTCCACAGTGGAAATTACTAGTAGAAAAACCAACCATGAGGACAGGCACGACGTAATCCTCTAGGCCTAAGAATAAGGCCGAAGTAGGCTCTTCAGTGAGAACAAGTAGCCTGTATGATATAACTACAATGGCTACAGTGTGGAATCAGTCAACAAGGAGCAACGTACTACCAAAACGGCCAAGGAGGACAACAACAACAGTAAGGACAGAAATCCACCCACATACTGGGAAGAAGGATACCTCACAGGATCGATAAGAGAGAACCCAAGGTACAACAAGTGGGGTGCAACCCTCATAGATAGTAAGGAATATTGTGCAGGAAAAAGAGGCATGCAAGAAAAGGAAATATGACAGAGAGGACCCAAACATCACCCTAACAGAGGATGATGTGGAGATAGTAGCAGAAAAAGTACAATATCGGGGGGAAGAAGTGGTTTTCATTACAGAGGAGAAACTCAAAGAGATCATGGAAAATATCATAGAAGCCCATGAGAATCTCCAACAATTACGGAGCCAGGTAGGACCACAGGCCACTGTGCAGCAATAGGAAAAGACACAGCAGTTGAATGTGTAGAAAGAAGGAGAGGAGACAGTGTAGTGCATACTATAGGGTAGGGATAAATTTACGGTAACACATCAAATGATCATATTTGATCAGGAGATTGCATAGAAACCCCTGAATAAGGTCGAACAAGTGGAAATGGTCATGGAACAAATACCCACCAAGGCACCATAAGGACTCTAGGTAGTGTCATGCAAGAAGTGTATTCTAGAGCCCATGCGAATACAAAAAACTTGGAGGTGGGTAGAGGAGTCCTTGAAATTATTCAAATCACATGTGATCAACTGACCGTGGAGAAAGAGGAGCAGAAAGAATGCGTAGATGAATTAAAACAAGGATTAACAATGGCTTACAATCACATCCCAGACAACATGCAAGCACTGGAGAGAAGCACATAGAAGAAGATCAACCAGGGCTCATAGACAATTTACCAATACAAGAAACAGATTAAGGATCTCAAATAAAATCTCAACCCTTCGACTCATCCCAAGGTCCGAGAATAGAGAGAACAAGAATCTGCACTCCAAATAGTTGAGATGGAGAAAGAAGCAATGGCAGTAGAAGAATTGTTCGGCAGAGTCGTGCAAATATGGACTATCCTAGAAGAAGGCGAGAAGTTCCAACAGTGGGACCAAGAAGAGGAGACAATCAACACTTCCATACATGATCTCACACTAAGGAAGAAAACAATGAGAATCATAGAGCACTTGAAGGGAACTCAAGACATGAAGAAGTTACAAACAAATTTGAAAACCGTGCAGACAAAGAAGCAAGAAAGAAAAGTTGAATTGGAACCCCTCCAATAAAAATAAGCGTGGATTATTGCGTAGTTGGGGGAAGAAAATAAAATTGTGGCATGGGCACAGAAAAAGGGTGCATCATTGATCCAGGAGGAGATAACAGTGAAATCAATCGAGGCACTAACAAGAAAAGTTGTGTAGATCAAGGCGAAAGGAAGGGAGCTAAAAAACAAGTTCCACAGTTTGGAGACAATAGTAGAAGGAGAAATCACTACCTCAGTGGCTCAGGATGTGCCACATGTCAGTGTTGGGGGCCTGTTGGGAACAAGCCTATTTTGAGGAAAGACAAAGTTTTGCAAGGAAAGAACTAATTTTAGAGAAGACCAACTCACAGGAAAAGCAACACGCATGAGGAAAAGAAGCATAGAAGAAGGGAAATCCATGTGAGAGGAGGCATTCAAGCCTAACCATGTTAGGGTTAGGGTTTTTGATAAATATTGTAATGGCTATAATATTGTAAAATAGTATAAATAAGAACCTAGGAGGTCTAGGTTAGGGTTCTAGTTTTTGGGGGTTCGATTGGTGGTAGTGCAACTATTGTTGCAATAAGGTTTTGGAAGAGTCAAGTAAGGTAGATTTTGAGGGTTATATAATAGGATGAGGATCTTGGTGTGATCTAGTACACCTCACAAAGGTCCTTGAACCTCTTCATGATTGTATGATGGAAGATGTAATGCACACAACACCATATTTTTCAACAAACTAAATAAAAGAGAAGAGAATCCAAATCTTTGTGGACGTAGCCTAGGAGGGGGTGAACCACGGTAAAACATGTGTTATATGAGATGTTTCTTGAATGTTTACTTTAGGTAAATTGTTATGTTATGAACGAATTATTAATGAGATGTATTAGAATGCATGCATGGGACTAAAGATGAATGAATTCTAGAAATACTTGAATGAATAACCATATTAATGAATGAAGAAGACAAAATACATTCCCAAATACCCACTCATTCCTAGACTACAAGAAATTGAGCATTGTATTCACCCATAAAGCTATCTCGAGTGAGACTGTGCAATGCACTCTATGTGGTGTGTTTCCTTCTGGTTTACCAGGACGACCGATAGTTTTAAATGGTTTTGTTGGAAACTTGTTGAGATCTAAACTTGGGTCATACCAAGAACTAGAAATGAGAGATTTAAACCAACAGTGTGTATGAAGTGCTCAAGGATTTGATAGATAAATCATGTATTGTGTAGGTTTACATAATGAATCAATTATTGAAGCATTATGCCTCCATTCTAAATAAGGACAAATTCTTTAATATCTAGGGATAGGTTAAGCCTAGCATAGACTCATCATTGTAGTGTAGGGTTTAAATATATGTTTGATTCTACACAAATAACCTCCCCTAAGGGGATATAATATGTGAGATGTTGCACCAAAATTGCATCAAAAATTCAGAGAACTCAATCTAGAAAATACAAAATGGTTTGTGGAGGTGTGAATAGTGGTTTCTAAAAATAATTTTTCCCTCCATAATCCATAAATCTCTACCACATATTTTGGTGTTTTTCACCTTATGGAGGCCCATCTCATTATCAAAAACCTACTACATTTTCCTTCATAATCAATAGGACACATCAATCATATTGGCATATCCATTGTCTGATGCACCTTTATAATACTCGAATACCTAATTTTTCACTTGACCCTTGATTTTACTTTCACCTTTATGTCGATGTCACCAATATTCTCTTTTGTTCAAATGTACTTTGCAATAATCATTATTTAATATGTGTTAAAAATAATCACACGATTTATTTTTATTGATCTAATTAACCACTTCAACATTGCAAAGGAAACTTTTAATAAACCTACAACATTTATCTCCCTCATGGGGGTGATACCTCCCTGTGAGGTGTCAATGACCTCAAACAATGCCCCTTTCTATTGGGCTATGCAATTTCCAAGTCATTAATTTGTCCATTTCATCCTTCTCATCATTTTAATTCAATACAAAATCCTTCCACCTTTTTTTTTTCTGATCAATTGAAACAGTGATTTCTTAATGGCTATACCTTCTCATAAATTCTTCCTACCATTTCATATCCTTGAAAAAACCAATAAATCTCAAAAACATATTTTTTGTGCTATGTGTATATTTTTGACATGATTTTATTCATAATTAAAATCCTTGTTATCCCTTTACAATCGTTGAAATTTGGGCAACTTCTTCATATCTCTAAGCTTCCACTATAGTTTTGAATTGAATAAGAAAGTAAACTTGACTCATGGTTATGGTAGGACCTAAATATTGGGAGACAATAGAGTAAGTTGACCTTCCTATTTAACCATTGACATTTCTAGTAGTAAAGTGAGATTGTCTAATTATTGCTCCTACATTAAACACTATGCCACCTACTAAGGGATATAAGGAAAATCATAGGGGCTAAATTTCTCCCATATGCTAATTTTCCATGTTTTTTTCAAAAAAAACGATTCACCAATTTCCATTTTTTCTAAAATGATTTTCCACAATTGTATAGGATAAAAGTATTTTACTCTAAAAATTGCCAAAATTTTCTATAAAGTATATAAAATCCTTAGAAATTTGAATATTTTTACAAAAATGATGCCAAACCTTTTATGGTTGGAATTATAAGAATTAGTAAGTTTTTCCAAGTTTCTACACTTTAAGATAAGTCTGGATCCTTAAATTTTATCCTAGAAGGATTTTCAAAGAGGAATGTCAGTTGGTTAAGAAAAAGTGTTGGATTACTGAGAGGGGGGCTGAATCAGTAATAGAGCAATATAATCCATAAAATGCAAGTGTTATATCAATGTAGCATTATCATCCAATAGTTGCAGAGTAAATAAACAATGAACAAATGAACAATCATACACATACACAGTACACCACTGTTTTTCCATGGAAATCCAAAGTGGGAGAAAACCACTGAATGTTTTTTCTGATATGTATTTAAGAATTACATCCATTGGAACCACCAAATTCCTTTGTTTTCCAGCTACAATTGGGAGGAGGCTCCAACCCCTTAGTTTCACAGGCTAAAACCTGAGGGAAGCTCCAACTTCCCAATTCTCTGGCTACAACTAGAAGGAGGCTACAACCCCCTATGTTCTCCAGCTACAACCAGAAGGTGGCTACAACCACATGTCCTTGCCTCGTCCAACTGCCCTAACATAGAATTAGAATGATGGAACTACTGTCACACTATCACTGTGAGATATACCACTGTAACAACCTGTACCACTGACTTGCAACCAACCAACCCGTAACAACCTGTACCAAACAAGTGCATCAACCATGAAACAACCTGTACCATCAACAAGTGCATAAACCATGCACCAAATATGTACCAATCATGCATAAAATACACATAAACTATGACTCATCAAGATGTACCAACCTCATCAACTATACACTTCATGTATGTGCCAACTCATCAACTACTTATCTCAACCATGTACCCAACATGTACCTCAACCAAAATCCCTCATCAATTTCATCATCCAAATCTGATTTGTAACTTTGTAATAGACCTGGTGTATATGATCACATACCTACAAACT
>ML785217.1:493261-511192 GCA_009831015.1 Picea engelmannii | reverse complement strand
TTTCCCCCTTAACTAAAAAATTGGTTGAGTTCTAGTTAACTTAACTAAAGAATTATTTCAACTACTTCAACCAATTCTAATTTATTAAAGGACAAAGGAAAAGGAGGAACAAGAGGAGAATAGAAGGAGAAGCATACTAAGGGTCCTATTGTAGACAACAAGATTCAGGGTTGAATTACATCATTCAGACACTTGTTTTTCAGAGGTGTTGATCTATCCTTGATATTCTGTGTAGACTTGCCTGTTTGTCAATTAAATTTCATGACTGACGAAGGCTATTGTGCAGAGTCGAGTGGGAAACAATCTGTGGCAAGTTGTTCTAGCTTTTAAAGTTTATTTTTTTACTTTCTGTCAGAAGTCCTTTTGTATGTTTCATCGGGGACATCTAAGTTTGACTTTGGTCCAAAACTTACTCAGGAAATTTTGTAAAGAGAAAAATTCTTTTGATGAATTGGAATGGAATAAATGATTGCTTTACGTCTCATCTGTTTCGATTATTGACTTGGTGTCTTTACTTCTGTCTCTATATTTATTTTAGCATCTGTTATGTTCAGAAAATTACATAAATAATGATTTTTTCTGCAAGCTTTTAGTTATAAAAAAAACCAGCCTAAGCACTTGTAATCATTACTTGTGAATTAGGATACCAATTTTGATGGCTATAAACATAGGGTGATATTCTCGTCTACATTGCATTAGCCAAGCAGGATCTGAAAATGTTTGAGTAAGATCATGTCATATCGTTTCCTCAACACTGTACAACTAAAGGACTTGGGAGGAACAAAACTCAAAGGAATGATCAACGGTAGTTGAATGGAACTATACATGGATAGTTGACCTCCTAAACCTTAAAATTCATAGTGCAGTGAGAAAGGAATGTATATAAGTGCACTATAGAAGAGATTAGGACGGAAAAATGAGAAAAAGAAATAGAAAGGAGAAAAAGAGGGAAAAATAAATAAACAAATAGAAAACGAAAGAAAAAAACAAAAATATGAAGAAGTTGACTAGACCATAAGAAGGAATGGAAAAAAGTCCCGTGCAACAATTATTGTGACAATATCAGTATACAGCGCATAGGGAAAAATGTTGTCAGCACAAAGGCACGCAAAAAGTGAGAAACTGACACAACCGGGTATATAAAATTTGGAAGGCACACGTTTATGTAACACTTAGCTATTTCTGAGTAAAAAGAAAGAAACAATGTGCATACCCTAGCTATAATTTTATGTCAAGTAAGTGTGTGAATTCAAGAGAGACTGGCCCCACCAAAGTTCGGTGTGCCAGGCCAGTACGTCCACATTACTCGACAGGGCCAAAGGTGTAACGAAATAATTCCACAGCCCGAGAACATGGTCGAGTTGGAGGATGTTACCACCCCAAACACAAAATCAATCATCCCAACACGGGTTAAGAAACAAACATTGACAATGTAGTAAGGAGAAATAGGGAAGAGCTCTGGGGCCTAGAATGGTATTTTGAACCCTAAATTTGAGACGCCTGCAAATCCTGACGAAACAATGGGACCGCGATAGTCCCATGAACATGAGGAAGTGTTGGTCAAAGATATCACCGACCGACCAAAGTCTGAAAGGGAAGAAGAGGATGTAGATGTAGCAGAGGGAGGCCCATATGCTACGGTACAGAAGAGAAAGGTGTTCGACACCATTGAGGTTACACTCACCTATCTCCCATACATAGTCATTACTGTGGATGATATGTTAGGAAAGTTACCTAAGCTTAGGAAAGCTGACCATGATGTGCGTGATGTGGATAAATTCCTAGAGTTGGTCGAGCAAATTTATCTAATAAACACAGGGGAAATTGGACCCCTAGATAAACCCATAATGGAGCCCTTGTAGTCGATAATGGGGATCTATAACTCAAGGATCATGAACCTGCGAGATATATCACATTTCGGGCATGGTAAGAATGTCAGGCTCTGTGTCAAATAGTTAGTCGCCCACATACATGGAGGCATATTGTGGATGGATAAGCTAGTTTAGATAGATGTGGCATTGATTTCCAATATCACAGGATTTCCCACTGTCGGCACGCAACTAGAGGAATACTTGGATAACAAGGCATGTGAGAAAGAAATCACATATATGGTTAAAGCGCATTTCGACACTACTCAGGGGAATAGAGGAATTGTGACCAATGATATCAATGAAAACACGATAAGGTTCTCCAAGAAGCTTATGGATTGTAAATTATTAAGGAAATGTCACAAATAAGAAGCGCCAACATGCGTTATTGCAATAGTTGCGCAGTGCACGAAAGGGGTAATGTTCAGTTGGGAACCATACCTATTGAATCAGTTCTTAATAAACTATAGAGACATGTAAGATAATGGAATTGAGTTCCATTACAACTGGTTGATCATTCCGATAGCATTGGCAGGATGGCAAGAGACAAAATTATTATCATTCTTGGATAGGAGGGGGAAATGTTATGTGGAAATATATGAGTCTCTTTGGATGGCCAAGGAAAACAACATCATTTTTTCAATGTTGCTAGAGGAGATACCACAATGCATAGCGAATGTGTGGCAAATACTGGTGGAGGTACTCGAGGAGATAGAGGGGATAGCCAAGTTCAAGGAATCCAGACATCACATGTGGATCCAAGAAGCAAGGGATCCAAATAAGGCCTAGATAGAAATGCAGTACTACGTAACCAAAGAGGAAGTGGAATGGATAATTAAAGACTAGCTTCCACAGTGGAAATTACTAGTAGAAAAACCAACCATGAGGACAGGCACGACGTAATCCTCTAGGCCTAAGAATAAGGCCGAAGTAGGCTCTTCAGTGAGAACAAGTAGCCTGTATGATATAACTACAATGGCTACAGTGTGGAATCAGTCAACAAGGAGCAACGTACTACCAAAACGGCCAAGGAGGACAACAACAACAGTAAGGACAGAAATCCACCCACATACTGGGAAGAAGGATACCTCACAGGATCGATAAGAGAGAACCCAAGGTACAACAAGTGGGGTGCAACCCTCATAGATAGTAAGGAATATTGTGCAGGAAAAAGAGGCATGCAAGAAAAGGAAATATGACAGAGAGGACCCAAACATCACCCTAACAGAGGATGATGTGGAGATAGTAGCAGAAAAAGTACAATATCGGGGGGAAGAAGTGGTTTTCATTACAGAGGAGAAACTCAAAGAGATCATGGAAAATATCATAGAAGCCCATGAGAATCTCCAACAATTACGGAGCCAGGTAGGACCACAGGCCACTGTGCAGCAATAGGAAAAGACACAGCAGTTGAATGTGTAGAAAGAAGGAGAGGAGACAGTGTAGTGCATACTATAGGGTAGGGATAAATTTACGGTAACACATCAAATGATCATATTTGATCAGGAGATTGCATAGAAACCCCTGAATAAGGTCGAACAAGTGGAAATGGTCATGGAACAAATACCCACCAAGGCACCATAAGGACTCTAGGTAGTGTCATGCAAGAAGTGTATTCTAGAGCCCATGCGAATACAAAAAACTTGGAGGTGGGTAGAGGAGTCCTTGAAATTATTCAAATCACATGTGATCAACTGACCGTGGAGAAAGAGGAGCAGAAAGAATGCGTAGATGAATTAAAACAAGGATTAACAATGGCTTACAATCACATCCCAGACAACATGCAAGCACTGGAGAGAAGCACATAGAAGAAGATCAACCAGGGCTCATAGACAATTTACCAATACAAGAAACAGATTAAGGATCTCAAATAAAATCTCAACCCTTCGACTCATCCCAAGGTCCGAGAATAGAGAGAACAAGAATCTGCACTCCAAATAGTTGAGATGGAGAAAGAAGCAATGGCAGTAGAAGAATTGTTCGGCAGAGTCGTGCAAATATGGACTATCCTAGAAGAAGGCGAGAAGTTCCAACAGTGGGACCAAGAAGAGGAGACAATCAACACTTCCATACATGATCTCACACTAAGGAAGAAAACAATGAGAATCATAGAGCACTTGAAGGGAACTCAAGACATGAAGAAGTTACAAACAAATTTGAAAACCGTGCAGACAAAGAAGCAAGAAAGAAAAGTTGAATTGGAACCCCTCCAATAAAAATAAGCGTGGATTATTGCGTAGTTGGGGGAAGAAAATAAAATTGTGGCATGGGCACAGAAAAAGGGTGCATCATTGATCCAGGAGGAGATAACAGTGAAATCAATCGAGGCACTAACAAGAAAAGTTGTGTAGATCAAGGCGAAAGGAAGGGAGCTAAAAAACAAGTTCCACAGTTTGGAGACAATAGTAGAAGGAGAAATCACTACCTCAGTGGCTCAGGATGTGCCACATGTCAGTGTTGGGGGCCTGTTGGGAACAAGCCTATTTTGAGGAAAGACAAAGTTTTGCAAGGAAAGAACTAATTTTAGAGAAGACCAACTCACAGGAAAAGCAACACGCATGAGGAAAAGAAGCATAGAAGAAGGGAAATCCATGTGAGAGGAGGCATTCAAGCCTAACCATGTTAGGGTTAGGGTTTTTGATAAATATTGTAATGGCTATAATATTGTAAAATAGTATAAATAAGAACCTAGGAGGTCTAGGTTAGGGTTCTAGTTTTTGGGGGTTCGATTGGTGGTAGTGCAACTATTGTTGCAATAAGGTTTTGGAAGAGTCAAGTAAGGTAGATTTTGAGGGTTATATAATAGGATGAGGATCTTGGTGTGATCTAGTACACCTCACAAAGGTCCTTGAACCTCTTCATGATTGTATGATGGAAGATGTAATGCACACAACACCATATTTTTCAACAAACTAAATAAAAGAGAAGAGAATCCAAATCTTTGTGGACGTAGCCTAGGAGGGGGTGAACCACGGTAAAACATGTGTTATATGAGATGTTTCTTGAATGTTTACTTTAGGTAAATTGTTATGTTATGAACGAATTATTAATGAGATGTATTAGAATGCATGCATGGGACTAAAGATGAATGAATTCTAGAAATACTTGAATGAATAACCATATTAATGAATGAAGAAGACAAAATACATTCCCAAATACCCACTCATTCCTAGACTACAAGAAATTGAGCATTGTATTCACCCATAAAGCTATCTCGAGTGAGACTGTGCAATGCACTCTATGTGGTGTGTTTCCTTCTGGTTTACCAGGACGACCGATAGTTTTAAATGGTTTTGTTGGAAACTTGTTGAGATCTAAACTTGGGTCATACCAAGAACTAGAAATGAGAGATTTAAACCAACAGTGTGTATGAAGTGCTCAAGGATTTGATAGATAAATCATGTATTGTGTAGGTTTACATAATGAATCAATTATTGAAGCATTATGCCTCCATTCTAAATAAGGACAAATTCTTTAATATCTAGGGATAGGTTAAGCCTAGCATAGACTCATCATTGTAGTGTAGGGTTTAAATATATGTTTGATTCTACACAAATAACCTCCCCTAAGGGGATATAATATGTGAGATGTTGCACCAAAATTGCATCAAAAATTCAGAGAACTCAATCTAGAAAATACAAAATGGTTTGTGGAGGTGTGAATAGTGGTTTCTAAAAATAATTTTTCCCTCCATAATCCATAAATCTCTACCACATATTTTGGTGTTTTTCACCTTATGGAGGCCCATCTCATTATCAAAAACCTACTACATTTTCCTTCATAATCAATAGGACACATCAATCATATTGGCATATCCATTGTCTGATGCACCTTTATAATACTCGAATACCTAATTTTTCACTTGACCCTTGATTTTACTTTCACCTTTATGTCGATGTCACCAATATTCTCTTTTGTTCAAATGTACTTTGCAATAATCATTATTTAATATGTGTTAAAAATAATCACACGATTTATTTTTATTGATCTAATTAACCACTTCAACATTGCAAAGGAAACTTTTAATAAACCTACAACATTTATCTCCCTCATGGGGGTGATACCTCCCTGTGAGGTGTCAATGACCTCAAACAATGCCCCTTTCTATTGGGCTATGCAATTTCCAAGTCATTAATTTGTCCATTTCATCCTTCTCATCATTTTAATTCAATACAAAATCCTTCCACCTTTTTTTTTTCTGATCAATTGAAACAGTGATTTCTTAATGGCTATACCTTCTCATAAATTCTTCCTACCATTTCATATCCTTGAAAAAACCAATAAATCTCAAAAACATATTTTTTGTGCTATGTGTATATTTTTGACATGATTTTATTCATAATTAAAATCCTTGTTATCCCTTTACAATCGTTGAAATTTGGGCAACTTCTTCATATCTCTAAGCTTCCACTATAGTTTTGAATTGAATAAGAAAGTAAACTTGACTCATGGTTATGGTAGGACCTAAATATTGGGAGACAATAGAGTAAGTTGACCTTCCTATTTAACCATTGACATTTCTAGTAGTAAAGTGAGATTGTCTAATTATTGCTCCTACATTAAACACTATGCCACCTACTAAGGGATATAAGGAAAATCATAGGGGCTAAATTTCTCCCATATGCTAATTTTCCATGTTTTTTTCAAAAAAAACGATTCACCAATTTCCATTTTTTCTAAAATGATTTTCCACAATTGTATAGGATAAAAGTATTTTACTCTAAAAATTGCCAAAATTTTCTATAAAGTATATAAAATCCTTAGAAATTTGAATATTTTTACAAAAATGATGCCAAACCTTTTATGGTTGGAATTATAAGAATTAGTAAGTTTTTCCAAGTTTCTACACTTTAAGATAAGTCTGGATCCTTAAATTTTATCCTAGAAGGATTTTCAAAGAGGAATGTCAGTTGGTTAAGAAAAAGTGTTGGATTACTGAGAGGGGGGCTGAATCAGTAATAGAGCAATATAATCCATAAAATGCAAGTGTTATATCAATGTAGCATTATCATCCAATAGTTGCAGAGTAAATAAACAATGAACAAATGAACAATCATACACATACACAGTACACCACTGTTTTTCCATGGAAATCCAAAGTGGGAGAAAACCACTGAATGTTTTTTCTGATATGTATTTAAGAATTACATCCATTGGAACCACCAAATTCCTTTGTTTTCCAGCTACAATTGGGAGGAGGCTCCAACCCCTTAGTTTCACAGGCTAAAACCTGAGGGAAGCTCCAACTTCCCAATTCTCTGGCTACAACTAGAAGGAGGCTACAACCCCCTATGTTCTCCAGCTACAACCAGAAGGTGGCTACAACCACATGTCCTTGCCTCGTCCAACTGCCCTAACATAGAATTAGAATGATGGAACTACTGTCACACTATCACTGTGAGATATACCACTGTAACAACCTGTACCACTGACTTGCAACCAACCAACCCGTAACAACCTGTACCAAACAAGTGCATCAACCATGAAACAACCTGTACCATCAACAAGTGCATAAACCATGCACCAAATATGTACCAATCATGCATAAAATACACATAAACTATGACTCATCAAGATGTACCAACCTCATCAACTATACACTTCATGTATGTGCCAACTCATCAACTACTTATCTCAACCATGTACCCAACATGTACCTCAACCAAAATCCCTCATCAATTTCATCATCCAAATCTGATTTGTAACTTTGTAATAGACCTGGTGTATATGATCACATACCTACAAACTATCATTAACTTTAACAACAAGAGACTATCATTTTCATCAAACTTTACTTTAGTCTCACATGACTAATTTTGGATTAGTCAACAACCCTAACTTACAACAATCATAACTATGTACCTATAATGAAAAATGATCTGAAAATAGTACACAATTTTCTTCAGTGTCTTTTATGCAATTCCTCCAAGTTTCACTACTTGGATCCTCTTAGAAAAGGAGTTATAGAAAAAGTGGCATACCTTATTGAATTTTGGCTTATTCTAGAGAGTGAACTTGTATAGCGTGCCCCACACGGAATATTTGTTGTATGGATATGAAAATTGTACACAAAATACTACAGACTATACTCTAAACAATACATTTCATCTTACTAAATTTGGATCTGTTATGAAGAAGTTATGACGTTTTTACCCAAAACACTTGTTTTAGACTAGTTTCAGGACTAGCCACAAACCCTATTTTCCATGGAGTGTAACTCCAAAAATACAATGACCCACAAGATGAAATGTCTATCACAACTACTTGGATAAGTTTCCTCAATGGCCTCCCAATTTCATGGTCTGACTCATTCTAGAAAAACAATTATTGCAAAAATTATGAGATGACCTATAAATAACATACCTTAGAAAGCATCATCAAAAGAATTTATCCTCCCTTGAATTTTGGCATTCTTTACTTCACCTTCCTTCTGAAATCATCTTAGATATATTTTGGTTACCTCAGTCACTTGTAGATATTCAATATTCTCAACTATGATTAAGAATGACAGACCCTTGCCTCTTATTTATACTTTCATGTAGCTTCCTCAAGGGGTTACCTTCTAACCATCTTAACCCACTTTCCTTATTTTAGGGCTAACCCACTTCTAACCACTTGTCCACTTAATAATTTATCCATTAAATTTATTATTTAAATAATTTCTTTTGTATCCACTTTGACTTATAGTACACTCATCACTTCACTTTATTATTTAAATTACCTTTTAACCATCTTAACCCACTTTCGTTATTTTAGAGCTAACCCACTTCTAACCACTTGTCCACTTAGTAATTTATCCATTAACTTTATTGTTTAAATAATTTTTTTTGTATCCACTTTGACTTATAGTACACTCATCACTTCACTTTATTATTTAAATAATTTCTTCTTTGAACCACTTTGACTACTTTGTCCTTTTGAGGCTTCTGGATGACTCATGAGGGTTCTCTAACTTCACATGGCCATAACTCTCTAAGAGTGAGGAGTTATGTGACGTTCCACATACCACCGGAAATGGCATGACATGTATTATTCATCTATATTAGTCTTACCTGCAAATATATCAAAAAGCATACCATTATCCATCAAACAAACTTGGATGCATTACCCAAACCATTGTGATACCATACTTTCTTCAAGGGTTGACATCAATGACAACCAACCCAATTAATCAAAAATATCCCCCTTTGGCATTGATGGAAACAATCTAATGCAATATTGATGTCATGTCACTCGTGCTGCCCCTATGACCATCGCTCCCCCTGGAACCATGCCTATGTTCTCTTCATCTGATAAATGTCTCCATGTTTTTCATCAATGGCAAAGGAATATTTCCATTTGGGGTTTCTCCCCTTAACTGAATTATCCTTGGGGATACTCCCCCTAACTGACCTCGTCCTGAAACTGATCTCCCAACCTGAATTGTCCTCCCTCTGGTGCTTCCTCATGTAAATCTAAGACATATAAGATAAGAATTCAAAGCCATTCATTTTGGAGTAGAAATTACTCGGAATCTCTGGTGAAGATACTCAAAGGCTTCCCATGGAAGTGGTTTTGTAAAGATGTCTACCACTTGTTATTTTGTGCCCACATACTCAACTCTGTTGTTATTCTTTGCAATATGTTCCCATAGAAAGAGATACTTGATTGGAATTTTATTCGTCTTGGAGTGCATCATCGGGTTCTTTGAGATATTGATGGCGCTTGTATTATCACAATAGATTGGAATGGGCTCATCATACTCAACATGTATATATGTCATAGTTTGTTTCATCCATAGAACCTGTGTAAAACATGTTGTTGTTGCAATATACTCTACTTCAGCTATAGATAAGGATACTAGTGATTGTTTCTTTCTTAGCCATGATACTAAACACTCACCCAAGTAGAACATTGCTCCACTGGTGCTTCATCGATCATTAATGCAACCTTCACAATCTGCATTTGTGTAGGAAATAAGTGATAGATCCTTTCCTTTTGGATACCAAAATCCATACTCTTATGTTCTTTGGAGATATCTGAAAATCCTCTCTAATACATGTGATTCCTTTGGGACTGCTTGAAATTGTGCCACCTGTCCAACTGCCATCATTACATCTGGTCTGGATGCTCTCACACATAGTAAGCTACCAATCATTCACCTGTATTGCCTCTAGTTTTTAGACTTTGAATCATCATATTTTCTCAACTTGCAACTGGTTTGCATAGGAGTGATAATTGGTTTGCAATATTCCATTCTGGACCTCTTTAGCATTTCTCTGATACACTTAGTTTCATAAATAAAAAATCCTTGGTTTCTTTGACGTATCTGAAGCCCCAGAAAGAAGGATAGTTCACCAAGTAATGACATTTTGAATTTATTTTGCATATCCTTTGAAAAATTCTAACTTAACCTACCATCAGTAATTCCAAAATAATATCATCAGCATAAACTTCAATTAATAAAATACTATCTTGAGTTACCTTGATGTTGAGGTTGTTGTCTGCACTTCCTTTTATGAACCCTATCTACTGTAGATATTTATACAGACTAGAGTACCATGCTCTACGAGCCTATTTTATACCATACAAGGCCTTCTTCAATTTACACACATAATCTACGTTCTCTGACAACTGAAATCCTTCAATTTGTTTGATGTATACTTCCTATTCAAGTTCCCCATTCAGAAAAGTTTATTTCACATCCATCTGATACACTTTAATATTCTTGGAGCATGCATAAGCTAAAAACAATTAGATTGCTTCCATTATGGAAACTGGGGAAAATGTCTCTTCAAAGTCAATTCCTTCAACTTGTGTGTATCCTTTACATACCAAACTGGCTCTGTTCCTTGTAACTTGTCCATCTTCATTCAATTTATTTCTAAAAACCCACTTTGTGCCAATCAGATTCTTATTCTTTGGTCTTGGAAACAATTCCCAAGTGTCATTCTTCTCTATCTGATCCAATTCTTCATCCATGGCCTTATTCCAGAATTCATCCTTGTTGGCCTCTTCAAAATTGTTTGGTTCAATCATAGATGAGAGTTATAGGTGCATTTGTTCTGGTGAACAGATTCTTCTTCTTGTCTTAACTCCTGCATCTTTGTTTCAAATAATCTGATCTAATGGATGGTTCTTCTATACTCATTTTCTAGGTATATTTTGAGGCACTTGTTGAACTTGCTCTTCTACTTCTGTCTAATCCTCTTCATCTTCCCCTTATACTTCTTCTTCATCTTGTACTTATTCTTCGTAAAGCAATTCCATTGATTCATTTTCTTCTTCCTTTAATTCTCATCCATCTGTTTCATCAATTGTTACATTGATGCTTTCCACAACTTTGTTCAACCTCATATTATAACACTTGTATGTTTTTCTTGTACTTGAGTAACCAACAAGTACTCCTTTGTCCACACGAGAGTCAAACTTTCCCATTCTTCCATCTTCTCTTTTGATGTAGCATTTGCTTCCAAATACTCTGAAGTGCTTCAGATTTGTTGATTTTCCTTTCTATATCTCGTACAGATTTTTTTCAGTGTTTCTTATGAGCATTACCTTGTTTTTAATTTGAACTGTTTTATGCACTACATGTGTCCAATAAATATTTGTCAATTTGGAATCCATTAACATTGTTCGAGCCATTTCCTTTATTGTCTTGTTCTTTCTTTCAACAACTCCATTCTGTTGAGTTTTCCTAGCAACAGAGAATTTCCTTTTTATTCCATGTTTGTTGCAATAGTCCATAAATTCCTTTGAAGTGAAATCTCCTCCATTATTAGATCTCAAACATTTGATTTTTGAATCCATTTCATTTTCAACCATTTCCTTGTAGACCTTGAAGTTTTCAAAAGCTTCTGACTTATTCCTGAGAAATCAAACTGCAACCATTATTGTATAATCATCAACTACTAACATAAATTATTTCTCACCTTTTAAACCCTTTTTTGTGGTTGGTCCAACTAGATCAGTATGCACAATTTTTGGTGGTCTTGGCATTGAGTATTCATTTGATTTGAACCTGGTCTTTGTTTACTTTCCTTGTTGACAATGTTTTCATAAAGTGTTGGTTGGTTTCGTGATCTGGGGAATTTCTCTAACGACTTCATTTCTGTTGACTTTGACAAGGTTTTCAAAGTGTATGTGACCCATTCTTTTGTGCCATATCCAACCTTCATCTTCATTTCCTAGGCAACACTTTTCATTTCCAAATTTACTTAGTACATATATGTTGCTTGAAGTTCTTGCAGTTGTTGCAATCAAGTTTCCCGAACCTTATTTTCTTATCTCTCACTTATGTGAATGGAAAGTAATTTTATGACCTTGGTCACATATTTGACTTACACTTAGAAGATTATGTTTCATATCTTCTACTAGTAGAACGTTTTTTTCCTTGGTATTCTTGTTTCCAATTCTGAATGTGCCTTTTCCAGTGATTTTATTTGAATCGTCATTTTTGAAGGAGACTAGTCCATCTCTTTTTTTTCTCAATGTAAGAAACCCATCTTTATCACTTGTCATGTGTTTTGAATAGCCATTGTCAACATACCAACCGTGTTTCTTCTTCTTATATTATAGAGCAAGTGTGCATTCTTCATTGCTATACTGATTTTTCTTTCTTATCCATGTCCTCTTATGAGGTTCCTATCTGTGATTGTTGTTGTTCTGTTGTCATTTTGTTGTCGTTCTCTAAGAGGGACTATCATTCTGCAATATTTGTTCATGTGTCCAAATTTGTTACACTTGTAGTATTCCTCTTCAGTTCTCAATGATTCAAACATGTTGTAACTTCTTCTCTATTTTTCACTAGGCCTTCTTGGATAACCCTTTTGTATATGACTTTCAAAGTTTTTTATGTTCATGTTGTTAGCTCTGTAATTCACATCTTTATGTCCAAAATTATTGCATGCATAACATAAACCAAAAAAGATAGTTTGATACATGGGAGTTGAAGATCTTCTGAAAGGATTTACTCTTAAGAATCCTTCTTCTTCTTGACTCCTATATGTTTTTGTCAGTTGTTGATTCTGAAATATGAATCTTCTTGATGGAGGAGTGTCCCTGTAATCTTCCTTGTAGGTATTCCTATCCCCTTTGATTTTTTTTGCATAGTTTTTTGGACAGGTTTCTTGTTCTATTGTTTTGGAGCTTGATCCATTTTTTGTATGAATGTATCCAAGTATAGACTTGTCATGATGAGGATTTTGACTACTGATAACGTCATCCACAACTTTTGAGTTGTTCTGCATATTTTTATTTTGAAGATCCTTTCTTAATGTGACAATCTTTGATTCCAAAATTCCAATGATCCTGTCTCTTTCTTCTAGTTGTTCTTTGAGTGCTTCTTCAATTCTTTTATCTTATTCTATTTGAACCTTCAAATTTGTGATCATTTTTTCTAGTTCCTGAGTGTCTTGTTTCTTGTCTAATTCTGCTTGTAGCTTCTTGTTTTTCTTCTTTTATCTTCTTATATATTCTATGGCACACAACAATTCTTCTCAGTAGTCAACTTATGCGTCTTCATATTATTCTTCGGTGTCCTCTTTATCAGAGTCTTCTACTTCCATGAATAGAAATCTTTTTGTCTCACTGTCACCGAATTCATCTTCATCTGATGAAGAGATTTCTTCTTTGGTGCATAATATTTTCTTGAAAGATTTCTTTGTTGTTCTTTTGCCTTTATATGTTTGTTTGTTATTTGAGTAATATTCATCATTCCTCTTGTTTTTCTTATGAGGATATTTGTTAGCAAAATGACCAATAACATCACAATTAAAACAAATCAATGGAAACTTACCTTTATATTTGTCGGTGGTTCCCTTGTTCAATCTTCTGACAAAGTTAGCCATTTATTTATCATCTTCTGAGATGTCATTGTTGTTGCTATGTTCTTTTTCTTTTTTCTTTCCCTTTTTCTTTGGCCTTTCGGATGCTTTGAAATTTTCTTCTTTTATATCTGAATTTTCTTTTTCAGTTCTCATTTCATATGCTGTGAATATTCCATGTAGTTCGTCCATGCTTATTGAGTCTATATCTACTCTTTCTTCTAGTGCTGATATCTTAGGATTAAATCTCATAGAAAGAGATCTTAGTACATTTTGAACAATTAAAAATTCTTTAATTTCTTCTCTCAATACTATGATTTCATTTACTGTTTCATCGACTTGTAAGAAGTAACCCACAATATTCTCATCTTCCTTCATATTTATTTGTTCGAACTGACCTTTGTAAGTTTGAAGCTTTGTTGCTTTGACTTTTGAATCTCCTTCATAAATATTTTGAAGCTTGTTTGAAATATCTTTAGCAGATTTAGAATGCATAAATTTGGTGTATACTGATTCACAAAGACCATTTAGAAGTGCATTTGTGGATTTGGAATTATTTTTCCCGAGTTTTATTGCTCTTTCATGTGTTGGAAAAACTGTTGGTTCTTTGTATCCATCTACAACTGATAACCAAATTTCAAATCCATGTGCCTGTATATATGTTTTCATCCTTCTGCTCCAAAATGCACACTTTTTTCCATCAAACTGTGGTATTTCATTTTTATACATGTTGTTTATCTCCATGATCTACCTTTCTGTGGTTAAATTGATTTCTGAAGGAACTTTCTCTAATACCAATTGTTGGATTACTGAGAGGGGGGGTGAATCAGTAATAGAGAAATCTAATCCATAAAATGAAAGTGTTATATCAATGTAGCATTATCATCTAATAGTTGCAGAGTAAATAAACAATGAACAACTAAGAAATCATACACATACACAATACACTAGTGTTTTTATGTGGAAACCCAAAGCGGGAGAAAACCACGAAATGATTTTTCTTATATCTCTTTAAGAATTACATTCATTGGAAGCACCAACTTCCTTTTTTTTTATAGCTATAATTGGAAGGAGGCTCCAACCCACTAGTTTCTCAGGATACAACCCGAGGGAAGCTCCAACTCCCCAATTCTCTGGCTACAACCAGAAGGAGGCTACAACCCCCTATGTTTTCCGGCTACAACAAGAAAGTGGCTACAACCACTTGTCCTTGCTTCATACAACCTCCCTAACATAGAAGTAGAATGATGGAACCACTATCACACTATCACTTTGAGATATACCACTGTAACAACCTGTACCACTAACCTGCAGCCAACCAACCTGTAACAACCTGTACCAAACAAGTGCATCAACCATGTGCCAACCTGTACATCAACCTATACCATCAACAAGTGCATCAACCATGCACAAAATATGTACCAATCATGCATCAAATACACATAAAATATGACTCATCAAAATGTATCAACATGATCAACTATACACATCATGTATGTGCCAACTCATCAACTACTTGTCTCAACCATGTGCCCAACATGTACCTCAACCAAAATCCCTCATCAATTTCATCATCCAAATATGATTTGCAAATCTATAATATACCTGGTGTATATGATCACATACCTTCAAACTAGCATTTTCATCAAACTTTACTTTAGTCTCACATGACTAATTTTAGATTAGTCGACAACCCTAACTTGCAATAATCATAACTATGTACCTGTAATGAATAAATATTTGAAAATAGTACACAATGTTCTTCAGTGTTTTTATGCAATTCCTCCAGGTTTCACTACGTGGATCCTCTCAGAAAAGGCGTTATAGAAAAAATGGCATACCTTATTGAATTATGGCTTATTCTAGAGAATGAACTTGTAGAGCGTGCCCCACATGGAATATTTGTTGTATGGATCTAAAAGTTATACAAAGAATACTATAGAATGTACTATAACCAATACATTTATTCTTACTAAATGTGGATCTGTTATGAAGGAGTTATGACATTTTCACCCGAAACACTTGTTTTAGACTAGTTTTGGGACTAGCCACAAACCCTATTTTCCACGGAGTGTAACTCCAAAAATACAATGACCCATAAGTTGAAATTTGTATCACAACTACTTGGATATGTTTCCTCAAAGGCCTCCCAATTTCACGGTTTGAATCATTCTAGAAAACAATTTATTGCGAAAATGGTGAGATGAGTTGTAAATAACATACCTTAGAAAGCATCATCAAAAGAATTTATCCTCCCTTGAATTTCAGCCTTCTTTACTTCACCTTCCCTCTAAAATTAGGCTTAGCTATCCTTTTTTTACCTCAATCACTTGTATATATTCAATATGCTCAAGTGTGATTAAAAATGAGAAACCCTTGCCTCTTATTTATACTTTCATGTAGCTTCCTCAAGGGGTTACCTTCTAACCATCTTAACCCACTTTCCTTATTTTTGGGCTAACCCACTTCTAACCACTTGTCCATTTAGTAATTTCTCCATTAAATTTATTATTTAAATAATTTCTTTTGTATCCACTATGACTTATAGTACACTCATCACTTCACTTTATTATTTAAATTACCTTCTAACCATCTTAACCCTCTTTCCTTATTTTAGGGCTAACCCACTTCTAACCAGTTGTCCACTTAATATATTCTACATTAGCTTTATTATTTAAATAATTTCTTTTGTATCCAATTTGACTTATAGTACACTCATCACATCACTTTATTATTTAAATAATTTCTTCTTTTCAACCACTTTGACTACTTTGACCTTTCGGGGCTTCTAGATGAGTCACAAGGGTTCTCCAACTTCACATGGCCATAACTCTCTAACTGTGAGGAGTTATGTGACGTTCCACATGCCACCGGAAATGGAATGACATGTGTTATCCATATAAAATAGTATTACCTGCAAATATATCAAAAATCATACCATTATCCATCAAACAAACTTGGGTCCATTACCCAAACCATTGTGCTACCAGGATTTTCTACCGAACTTTCTTCAAGGGTGGACATCAATGACAACCAACCCAATTCATAAAAAAAAGGTACTTGAGGAAGCATCACATATAACCCCTCCTAGAAGGAAGGGAAAATAAAGAGACATATGAGTTTAACTACTTCTACTACTTCTGCAATGGAAGACAAATTTGATCAGCTGATAAAAGATATGGCAATTGTTAAAACCATTGTATGCAAAAACTAGTTTCTCCTAGAAATTCTTGAAACTAGGGAACAAGGTTATCAAGTAGAAGTGCTAATTGAACTTAGTGATTAGGGTATTAATAAATACAATTTTTTTTTGTCTCCTTTCGTACTTTTTTTAACGACTAACAATATTCTAGACAGTGTTGGCTTCTCCTTAATTTTATGAAGCCTCCAAAGTGAAATTGTTTTTCTTTATAAAATGTAATGGAACTTTGATCATACTATGAAAATGAATTCCATGTGTAATGACATTATGATCCAATGCTTCCCACAAATGAATTTTCTTTTATGAAAATGTAGGTACTTTTGATGTTTTCTCATTTCAAGTACTTTAGTGTACATGTCTTCAATATCTTCTTTGTTATCCTTAACATTTTTATTAAAAATAATTAAAAATTTAAGTAATAACTATAAGAAAATTTAAAAAATATGAAAATACAGAGTTGGATATTTACAAATGGTAACATGCCCAAACAGGATCAATAGACCATAAAATGTTTCAAGAAATGCTCATTGATGGGAAATATAATGTTCTCCTTCTAGATTTTTCAATGAGTATGAATTCTATCACTCAATTGAATCAATAATAAAATTATCCAAGAAGATATTATCGAATTTACCATGCTGTCTAGGTTCTTCCCTTATTTGGTCCCACTTGACGATCAAATATCCTCACACAAACACCCTATATTTATCTTTTTTGTTAGAAATTTCTTTCATTTTTTTCTTGTAAGTCTGCAACTTTTCATTCACTTGTTATATATTCTATTGGACATGGATCAATTTATTGATTCTCCTTTGCATATGTTGGAGGGGCCTAGTTGACTAGTCGAGTAGGCCAAAGAATCAACCATTTTAAAGAGTCATTCGAATATGAAGCTTAGTTGACTAGATAGTCATGTCGATTGACCACTCAACTAGGTCAATGAACTAAGGTATTTATGACAATTGCAACTACTTTATACTAATTGTAATGTATAATAGGCATGAATATATGATGTAAATAAGCTAATGTTATTGATCATATAATAAAAAGGCTACTT